>ML675610.1:73757422-73945178 GCA_007922155.1 Mesoclemmys tuberculata
TCCCCAACGTATATTTAAAATTCTTATTATTAATCCCTAAGTGCAGGACCTTGCACTTTTCACTATTATATTTCATCCTATTACTATTATATTTCATCCTATTACTATTACTCCAGATGCTGGAATTGCTGCCAGAACAAGGTCAATGTAGACTTTGACATCTTTCTCTAAAGCCTTTTCTTCTTCTTCTTCTTCTTCTTCTTCTTCTTGGTGGATGTCGTAGCCTATCAGATAGTTCAAGTTAAGAAATAAATAGAAGTTAGATTTGGGGCCTAAATTAACCTAAGCGTAGAGAAGTATAGGAAACTGAAGTTCAGTGTGAGACGTTAGAGACAACTTGGAGACAGTATTATGGAAAAGTAAGAGTTAGCAAGGACATGACCCAGATTATGTTACCGTTATATATAACGGGCTTAATGTGCAGTGTAAAGAGCTGGTAAGAAGGTGGTGGAAGTACAATTCTGGTAAAAGTCAGTTTAATGTTAATTAGTATAGTAATGGAGTATAAAAAGAGTAGTGTTGCTAAATTGCAGGAAAGCTCCATTTAATACCAGAAAGGTCCCATTAGTTTCCAGGATTATAAGGCTACTTCACTCTGTTGTTAGTGGATTGATCACCCATTGATACACTTCATCTTTGATTGTAAGTATAATTGTATTATGTAAGTAATAATTGCATACCTGTTTGCTTAGTTAATTGTTTTTGGTTTTTTTAAATAAAGTTTGATTGTATCATTTGAAGTGTCACCTAGGGGTCTTCTACTGAATACATTTTCTGTAGCTGACCTAGAAGTTTGAACCTCAAAACTAAGTTGAGTTTTATTATTAACAGCTTAATATTAATTAGGAAAATTTTAGCATAAAGGTTACACTGCTCAATTGGGGCTATAGATGGAACATATGCTGCAGTGCTTTCCCTCTTGTGTGTTCAATGTTGGGGGAGGGGAAACAATTGCATCTGCTCTAGTAGAAATCTTTGAATGCAGGAGGGAAGGTCAGCCAGTTGGTTTTGAACCCAATAATGCCACTAAGAGTGTGTGGTCTGTTTCTGTGTTAAAAAGGAAGCCTAACAGATATGGACTGAGCACTGGCCCAAGTGGCTGTTTAGAGCTTTCTTTTCCACTGGGGCAAGGCTATGGATTTCAGTTATAAATCTCATCTGTTTTTCCCTTCTTCCTGTCACCTTTTATTAAATTTAGTCCTTTCATATATTAAAAGAAAAAGAATGGCCATACTGGGTCAGACCAACGGTCCATCTAGCCCTGTATCCTGTCTTCTGACAGTAGCCAATTCCAGGTGCTTCAGAGAGAATAAATAGAACAGGTAATCATCAAGTGATCCATTCCGTTGGCCATTCCCAGCCTCTGGCAAACAGCAATCCCTGTCTATCCTGGCTAATAGCCATTGATGGGCTTATGTAGTTCTTTTTGAACCTCATTATAGTCTTGGCCTTCACCACATCCTCTGGCAAAGAGTTCCGCAGGTTGACAGTGTGTTGTATGAAGAAATTCTTCCTTTTGTTTGTTTTAAACCTGCTTCCTTTCATTTGGTCACTCCTAGTTTTTGTGTTCTGAGGAGTAAATAATGCTTCCTTATTTACTTTCTCCACACCAGTTATGATTTTATATACCTCTACCATATCCCCCCTTAGTCGCCCCTTTTCCAAGCTGAAAAGTCAGTCTTATTAATGTCTCCTCATATAGAAGGCGTTTCATACCCCTAATCATTTTAGTTGCCCCTTTCTGTACCTTTTCCAATTCCAATATATCTCTTTTGAGCTGGGACGAACAGATCTGTACGCAGTATTCAAGATGTGGGTGTACCATGGATTTATAAAGATGCAATACTATATTTTCTGTCTTATTATCTATCCCTTTCTGAATGATTCCCAACCTTGTTAGCTTTTTAGATTGCTGCTGCACATTGAATGGATGTTTTCAGAGAGCTATCCACAATTATGCCAAGATCTTTCCTGAGTGGTAGCAGCTAATTTAGACCCTATCATTTTATATGTACAGTTGGGATTATGGTTTCCAATGTGTATTACTTAGCATTTATCAACATTGAATTTCATCAGCCATTTTGTTGCCCAGTCACCCAGTTTTGCAAGATCCCTTTGTAACTCTTTAGATTCTGCTTTGGACTTAACTATCTTGAGTAGTTTTATATCATCTGCAGATTTTGCCACCTCATTGTTTACCCCCCTTTTTCCAGATCATTTATGAATATGTTGATATACTGATCTCAGTACAGATTCCTGGGGGGACACCACTATTTACCTCTCTTCTCAAAACTGACCATGTATTCCTACCCTCTGTTTCCTATTTTTTAACCAGTTACCGATCCAGGAGAGGATATTCCCTCTTATCCCATGACCTCTTAGTTTGCTTAAAAGCCTTTGAGGCGGGACCTTGTCAAAGGCTTTCTGAAAAGCTAAATACCTTATATCTATTGGCTCACTCATGACCACCTGCTTGTTGAGCCCCCTCAGAGAACTCTAGTAGATTGGTGAGGCATGATTTCCCTTTACAAAAACCATGTTGACTCTTCCCCCAACGAATTGTGTTCACCTATGTATCTGATGATTCTGTTCTTTACTATAATTTCAACCAATTTGCCTGGTACTAAAATTAGACTTACCAGTCTGTAGAGCCTCTTAAGAAAATTGGCGTCACATTAGCTATCCTAATGTACCTAATTGTGGTACAGAAGCTGATTTAAATGATAGGTTACTTACCACAGTTCTGCAATTTCACATTTGAGTTCCTTTAGAACTCTTGAATAGATACCATCTGGTCCTGGTGACTTATTACTATTTAATTTATCAATTTGTTCCAAAACAAAGGCACTAATGTCACGTAAAAAGAATGGCTCAGACTTGGGAATCTCCTTCAAATCCTCAACCGTGAAGACTGATGCAAAGAATTCATTTAGTTTTTCTGCAATGACCGTATCTTCCTTGAGTGTTCCTTTAGCATCTCCATCATCCAATATTCTGTTGTATGCCTCTTTCACTTTGAAACAGTGATAGACAACTTAGGCTAGTGAGTAGGCCGCGTGGGCAGCCCTCCTTTATCTCAGTGGGCCACAAGATTGAAATCAGGCATGTGCACTAACCATGACCCCACAAATAAGCTTAAATATGTTTAATACAGGCCGAATAATTCAAAACGAGTTATAGAAAATGCTTATTCATGTATTAATAGAATTTTCAAATAGTAAATACAAAAGAAATATTTATTTATGCTTTCCTTACAATACATCATACTCAATGTGACGTCTAGTTGGATCTGTCCACCACATGCTTCCTCAGATTAGGAGTAGGAGTGTGCAGGTGCATCGCAATTCATCATTGAGGTTTCCGTCTGTTGCACTTCCTGCATTTGATGCATCCCATAGCAGAAAATGTCTGCTCGCATGTATTTGTTGAGCCAAAAATTGACATCAGCTTTGCAATGCAATGCTGTAGAACTTGCGTGGGGATATTCTTCCAAAGTCCATGATAGCTTCCCTCTTCAGCTTGTTAATTTATGTGAAGGAAGGTTGAGGAGGAATTACTTTTATCAACTCCAGGCCTTTGATATACTGTGACAGATTGGCTCAAATCAAATTCAAATGGATTTGAGATCAACGAGTGGAAGAGCTTCAGATCACTCAGAGAGGAGAAGTGGTTCTCAAAACACTCTGCCAGTGTAGACAGCACTACCATGTGAACTGATGAATCATTCTGTTTCCTTGATCAGAGCGTTTGTCTAGCATTTTTTTCCAATTTGGGACATGAGTGAAGTCACATGACGGTAATTGAGTGGACATCAACTGTACCTGTAGTATGAATTTTATGATACTAACAATTAATGTAGGCAGGATGTGTGGTTTTTTTGTTTTGTTTTTTTTCTCCTTTCCTCCCTGCAATGATTCGTTTAATGTGTTCAGGTGACTGGTGATGCCAGCGAGAAAAGACGCATCCAAAATCCAGTTTTCATCTTCTAACTCTGGGTACATTTGAGATTTCTGAGCAAGAAACTGCTTGATAGTTGGTAGAAATGCCAGGAAGTGGTCCAGTGCTTTACCATGGGTTAGTTGGCGCACTTCGGTGTGCATGATGAGATCTCCATATTGTTTCAATTTGGTCCAAAAGTTCCACAAACTGATGGTGATGCAGGGGGCAAATTCATATGAAGTTAACAATCTGTACCACTTCATCCATTATAGCTTTCAGTCTGTCTCCCTTGTCAAGTTTAGCACAGAGCACTTCTTGGTGTATTACACAATGAACACCAAATACGTCAGGTACACAAGCATTCAGCAAAGCCACAAATCTGTTGTATGTTCCTGTCATAGAGGGGCAACCATCTGTTGTACTTGATACAGTTTTCTCCAAAGGTAACCCATGCTCTTGGAAAAAATCAGTAAATGCCTCGAAAAAAACCGAGCCCTGTGCTTGCTTTTGTACTCCCAAGAGATTTAAAAATTCTTTTGTCATGTTTAAATAACTGTCAATAGAACGAACCCAGGTGAAGAGCCGGGCAACCTCATTAAAATCTTTGCATTCATTCAATGCTATACTGATGGTTTCGCTTGAATGTATAATTCTGAAAAGCTGCTATTCCAGAGCGGCAGCTATGTCATTCGCTCTGTGACTCTCAGTATGCCAGCTGAGTTTCAGACATTTAACACATCGGATAATTTCCTCTTGGTTTTTAAATCCACCAAATGAAACATCTGAGGATTTGATAAAGCATTGTTTCACTAATTTGTCACCTGAGAATGGCTTTCCATATTTTGCAAGTAACCAAGCAATATGAAAACTAGCCAAAGTCACTGTCACTTTCATTTAATGCTTGTCTAAGTACCTGCTTCTGTGTTTCATGGTTTCCTTCAGATTTGAAAGTTGTTGAGCACATTGGGGAAAACCTACTGGAAAATATGCTATGTGAGAGAAATGGTGTTTCATAATGTCTCTGAACATTGTATTTTTTGGGAACGGATATCACCTTGTTGCAAATTAAGCAAAATGGCTTCTCTTTCTTTCAATAACAAAAGAAGCCAGCTCCCAGCGCTCTTTTACCATTCTGCTTTTGTCACCTATTTTCCTCTTTTTGGCTACAGCCACACTTTGATTCTCCATCTCTGCCACGCCACTTAAACACAAAGCGATCCATGATAAAATGAAGGGCAGATTACTGGCAAAAGTAATATAGGTAAGCGCAACCACTCATGGCTAGCGACAGTAGCACACTGCCATGCTTAGTAGGCTGAAGTCGGAAGCGTGGTGCAGTGTTGCCATATTAAAAAAATAAATACTATGTGTGTACATTAAATTAAGGAATTTAGTTAAATTAATAAAAATTATCAGATTATGTAATTAAATATTACTTACAAAATCACTTAATATTACAGTAACATAACATAAAATACTTAATTGCCAAAAATTCAACAAATTGTCAAATCCGTGCGCTTCTTGAATGATTCTTTCATGCGTGGGAGCGACTCTTACAAAACGTCTCATGGGCCGCGTTTAGAAGCCTTGATGGGCCACAGTTTGCCCACCACTGCTTTGAAATATTCTTTCTTCCTCATCAGTGAGGGGTAGGGCACACAAGATGCCATCCACGGCATTACCCAAGGCATAATGGCATTTACTCGGCATTCTTGTGCTTTCTCTGTTAAACCAAAAGCCACCTGGAATTGCTCAAATCTCCTGATCCAGCAAGGCTACTCACTGAGTTGCCAAAATCAAACTTCTTTAACAGAGCCATTTGTGCTATGTGCTCCATTGCTGTGCTGTGAGACAGAGCTTTGCCTCTCTTTCCTGCTGTAGCTTTCACAGGTCTCTTCCCTGATTTTTTTCCACTTTCCCCACTCATTCTCCAGTGTTGCAGTTGGAGGGTGTCTCTTTTCTTTCCTTCACTCCTCCTGTAGAGAGAGATTCACCTGATTCTGATACCATATAGTATGAAGAGCTATGCTTTAAGCAGCATCTAGAGAGCTTTCTCATTGGAAAGTTCCTACCTTTTTTAGCTCTCCACTGCAATAATTCCTGATCCTCTCTGCTAACTATGGAGGACCAGGAGCTCTATAGCCACACCCCAATAGATACCATGTGCTCTTGAGTTTCTTGTATAATGCCAGTGGATCCACGTAAGTGCGATGGGGTATTCAAACTCTATTACTTTATTGCTAATGATTGCACAGAAACCTGAGCAGCTGTATTCTGCTGGGCAAAATATTTGTTTCCCGTTAAGCCTCTGGTTCTTGAAAAGGAAATTCAGGTTCAAACAATAAATTTGTTTGAAACGGCTGGCAGTGGCAAAAGTTTTCAGCCTTGTGAGAGTTTGACTAAGTGTTTTTTTTGGTATGCTTTATATATCTGGAGCAGAGTAAATACAGTTTCAGATCTATTTTCGTGTCCCGTGTCTCTCTCTCTCTCTTCTCCCTCCCTCCTCCTCCTCCCCCCCCCCCTTGCAGACTGAGCTGTATCCTGCAGACCATAAAAGATAAGGGGTGGCTGTGAAGGCACCAAGACTCTCTGAAATTTGCTTCTCTTCTTGGTCTGAAATAGCCCAAATAATGTCCTGGGACTGACACAGCTACAACAAAACTTAAAAAACCCATCTTGTCTTTTTAATAGCCCAAATTTGGTGACCTTATGGACACTGTATCCCACCCCTGACCCCTCCAAAAAAAAAATTAATGGGGTTTTTGAAAAGGTCTGAAAGTAAGCTTCCCATAACAATAGAAGGGAGAGAAGAAATCTCTGTAGGTGTCTGTCTGGCTGATTTTCTGTTGGAATGATCATTTTAATATTACTGGGGGTTTTGTTGTATCACTAATGTCAAGAACCTTACAGAAATGGTCCTAAGAGTCTTGAATAACCTTTTTTTTTCTTTTACCATTTTAAATCTAACTGGACATATGACCCCAACAACCCAAAACTCACCACTGGACCAGTTATTTTTTGCCCATCTTTGATACATCTCTTACATGTGGATAATTGTTAATTAAGGACTATTCTATTAAGAGCATGTGGCTCTTGACACAGGTGCATGTGACATAGTAGCCAAATACTAGACTAACCAAGAAATCCTGTGAAAGAGCAGAGGCCTTTAGAGAGGAATCCCTTGAGATGTAAGTAAACTTTGCAGAATAGAAAAGGACTATCACAGACTCATTAGAAGGATGGATCTGTTGCCCAAAATGCTGGGATTGTATGATCTCACAGAAGGAGAGTGGATTTATTTCTTGGGGGCATAATATGTTACTGAGGTCTACTACATACACTAATATTGTTTGTATATTTTCCACTTTCATCCATAGTGAATGCTGTGTTTGGGGAGCACAGCAGCACTGGATCTAACATTGCTAGAGCTTCGCTGTAATGCTAGTTTTCTGAGCTTAAAAATTTTAGTTGCCTGTTTGCCGTAAGAAGAGTCTCAATTTTCATTGTGTTCATCTGCTAATATTTCTTGCACTCTTCTATAAAATGGATATTCTAATCCTAGTAAAGTCTTGTTCATATATGGAATTCTTTCAGTTTCAGAAGAAAAGGAGGAAGAAGAAATGGCAGATGCAGGTTTGGATGACTGGGAAGCAATGGTCAGTGATGAAGAAAGAGAAAAAGGTGGGTGTGTGAGAGTAAATAGGTTAAATTTATCCTGGATACAAAAAGATTACCAAACCTCTGTTAGTTAAAAGTATGTGCTGATTATTATGACCATATCAGATCTGTCTACCCATCTTTAGTTAGAGAATTGTCCTCTCCCCCGGCCCCAGGAGAAAAGGAGGTGAAAGATGAAGCAACTGTGATCAAGGTCTGAGTTTAAGATTTTTATCATGATTGACAACTTTTAAAAATTATTGAAAATTCCTTCCCAATGAGTCTTTGCAAATGTTCGTGTGTGTGTTTGGGGTGCGGGGGTTAGTTCTAGATTCACAAAAAACTCAGGTGTGGGGACACAAAGTGTCATTGCACCTGGGAACTAACTGCAATTGACAAACCTTGAATTTGGCACTTAGGCTCCCTAGATATGAATGGGGTGAGATAGGCACTTCACAATGGGATTCACAAAAGCTTGGTGGCTCCAAGCTTGGGGGTGTGTACTAAGCCCTGCCCTCTCTCTCTGTCCTAAATCCAGGCTGCAGGGAGGTGCCTCCCTTTGCTTGGGATTCTTAGCTGCAAAGCCTCTCAGTTTTAGGCACCTATACTGTTTTAGCAAGGTCAAGAAAGAGAGAGAACAACGACTACCTCCTTCAAAACTTAGTGGTTTTGGTACTCACCTGGGGTGTGAGACGCCCCTAGTTCAAGTCCCCCTTCTACCTGAACAGGAGAAGAGATTTGAACTGATATCTAACACCTTTCGAGTCTGTGCCCTTACGTCTGAGCTATGGGATTCTGATCAACAGGCGAGACTGAGGGAGCCTCTCAAGTTGTTCCACTGTGGATAAATGAAAGAATCATGGGGCCAGAGAGAGAGAGACAGAGAGAGCGTGCAAATATGAGAGTGATTCTGTAGCCTTGTGGTTAGAACTTTCACCTGGAAGGTGGAAGTCTGAGGATTCAGTCGTCAAGCTCCAATGACTTTTAAAAGTATTTATCCACAGTGGAACAGCTTCAAAGGAAAAATGGACTTTTCCATAGCTCAATGGTTAGCTCACTCACCTGAGAGGTGGCAGATCCCAGTTCAAATCCCTTCTTTTCCTCAGGTGGAGGGGGCCTCATCCCAGGTGAGTATCCTAGCAACTGGACTAAAAGTTATGGGGGAGATCTTCCTGCTCCCCCCACCCTCCTATCTGTTTTGTGTAAATTCACCTATGGCAGCCTGATTCAGTAGGCAAGGTCTGAGCACGCTTACCAGATCGACTCCTGCAGGTTTGTTGAAACATCTATCTCTCCCTTGTTCATGCACTGATCTGGGGCTTAGGCTTCCGTATGCCTGATGTGGGGCTGCAGTGCACATGCTTAGAGGCAGAAAACATAGGGGCCTAGGAATTCTTGCTACAGAAATGTAGGGGTGGCAAGTGAGTTAAGGCACCTACAGAATTTGGGGGCAGCTGAGTTGGGGTTTTGTGATCTGATTGGGGCCTGATTCTGGGATTTAAGTGCAAAATTAAGGATTTAGGCACCCTAATCCTTATGAGATTCCACCCTTTACTGCCTAAGATGCAGTGTCTTGATAACTTTTCACCTGAACAAAAGTTTATTGCTGACTGTTTGTTAGTTTCGAATGTTGACAGCAGCAGTTTTTACTGTGTGTTTGCCAACATCTAGAAACTTGAGACACATTTTTCAAATAAAAAAGGGATTGGTTGTCTTAATGTGCAGGAGACCTTTGTGTATTTCAGTAAATGTTAAGGTTTTTCTCATCCTTCTTCTTTTTCCTCTCTTCTTCTCCCCCCCCCCGCCCCCGGCCCGACAGAAAATAATCAAACTTTCCCCAGGTGAAAAAGCATCTCAGGGGCTCCAGAGTGGAGCTTTTCTGAAAATCTGTACTTTCATGTATGCATAGACCCTTCTTTCTTGCTCTACCCTGTAGCATAGCTCTCTTGTTTTCCATCTAGGAGGAGGATTCTGCCTAATACATAATTTTCACCAGTATAGAGTTCATATTCCTGGGAATCTGCATTGGGACTCTGTTCTTCAGTGGAAGTGGCTGTCTTGAGCTCCCACTGAGAATAGCTATGAAGTGGTTGGCTTGGTATGTTGAACTGGCATATATGTAGGCAGTCAGCAGGATAGCAATGAGCTGTTCCCATGTTGCCTGAGCAGCTGGAGAGGTGGTGTATGCAGTAATGATAGAATTGCTGTCTGCTGCCCAGTCCTTGAGACATTGGCAGAGGCAAAAAGTGGTCTGGGTACTGGGAATTGATCCCATCCCAGTCAAACCAAGGCTGTTAATTCTTGTGTTCTTCTGTGCGTTCTCTTGGCAACGAACTGCAGGATCCTCTTTAAAGTCCCATCTGTTGGGGTGGGGTATAAATTAAATGAATAAGCAACAGGTTTAAACCTAACAAAAGGAAGTATTTCTTCACACAACGCACAGTCAACCTGTGGAACTCCTTACCAGAGGATGTTTTGGAGGCCAGGACTATAACAGGGTTAAAAAAAGAGCTAGGTAAGTTCATGGAGGACAGGTCTATCAGTGGCTATTAACCAGGATGGGCATGGATTGCCAGAGGCTGGGAATGGCCGACAGGACGGATCACTTGATTACTTATTCTATTCATTCCCTCTGAAGCACCTGACACTGGCCCATGTCAGAAGACAGGATACTGAGCTGGATGGGCTGTTAGTCTGACCCAGTATGGCCGGTCTTATGCTGAGGTGCATTAGTGCCCTCTTGTGGTGCTGATATTTACCGTCTGAGGGCACAGTGGGAGTGCAGACCCAACCCTCTGAGTTCCTTCACTGCACAGAGCAGAAGGGGATCCTCTGCCTTTCAGCTGGGATACCTGAATTCTCACATTTAGCCCCTAAAGATGTGGTCTAGCACTAAGAGTCCTACCCGATCACAGGCAGGCATCCTTGTGGTACTGGACTGTTGCCACTCCAGTCCCATTGTAATGGGTAAGAAACCTTCCTTTACTGGGACATTTAACTGGAAAATAGGCTTTTTCTTTAAACTATCTTTAAAATGTTTTACAGTCTTGACCATTTTTAGTCAGTTAGATTTAGTCACTTCTACACTAATTTCAAATTCCTTGAGTTCTAGAAACTTTCATAAGCATCATTCAGATGAAAAATTGATTGACTCCAAAATGAACTTGTTAGATTTGGAGCATTAGTTCTTGACTGCACTAACTGTGTGTATTTATAAGTGAAGTACCTGGTGTGTATTTGAATTGAGCCATCTTATTCCTCTAGATATTTGGAAAAGGGCTCCTTAGGTCAGCAGGGGTCTTTCTTGGTGAGTGCACTGACCATATTGCAGTACTTTATTTTGATTTTTCACTTATGCTGCTTTTACTGGCTCTAAACTTGATAAGTTTATTCCCATATTTAGTGCAGCTGACTTACTCTTTCACATGGATAAATCAAAATTAGTCCACGTTATGTTTATAGAAGGAAACGGCATCTCAGTTACTAAGTCCTTTACGGTGTGTTTTTGGGATGTGATTTTGACTTGAGTATTTTACTTTACTCTCCTCTTACTAGAGGGAAAACCTGTCCACATTGAAGTCAAAGAACATAATGAAGTGGAGGAAGAAGAGGAGGAAGAAGATGATGAGGAGGATGAGAGTGAAGAGTCTGAAGATGGAGAAAGTGAGGGAAGTGAAGATGAAGATGAAAAGACTTCAGATGAGAGAGAAACAGAGTCTCAAGCTGTTGGAAAACAATCGGTAGAGAAAAAGCCAAGCAAAGAAATAAGCTCCGATTCTGAATATGATTCTGATGATGATCGTACAAAAGAAGAGCTTGCTTATGACAAAGCTAAGCGGAGAATTGAGGTATCTGGATGCAGCTTTGTCTTGAGAAGCTCATCTGTGTGTCATGAAAATTGTTGTGGACTTTATTGGATCTTCCACCATATTTGTCTAAATATATTTTTAAAATAATGCAATCAGAGAACTGCTAATATGTGAAGGGATGAGGTAATATTTTTCATAGGATCAACTTCTGTTGGTGACAGTGACAAGCTTTTGAGTTTTTTGGGCATGGAGCTCGGGGCAGCTGCTGCTTCACTCCAGCTGGCACGGGGCACCAGGAACTAAATGACCTCAATATTACTGAAGCCTCATGGACCCTCTGTAATCTTTGCACCCCCCCTCCCTTTCCTCCCTGCCAAGGGGGTTGTGCGCCTCATGTTGGGAACCGTTGGTTTAGCAGATGAAATAAATTATCCCACTAGTTATTCTCACTTGAAACTGTTGCTTTTTAAATTGTCACTGGGAATGTTACCAGTCTGATGAAAGCCATCTAACTGAGACAGTCTAAGGAAATTTAATTAGATCTGGATTCCCACAATGCTACCACTAACTCTGATCTTTAAACAGTGCTAAAGAGCTGGGCAAAGGGCCGAGCTAGCCTTAATGCAAATACGTTAGCTCTCAGGACCTCAAATGTGCACTCGGAGATAAATAACCTAGCCCAACATGTGCTGAATCCAGATGCAGACCGTGAAAATTGTACTTTGACTAGGAAAAACATCTGTCCACATAATCTGCATAACCCTCCCCTGTGCCCCAATAGAGATTGAATTGTAATGAAGGCTTTGTATTCAGTAAGCCATGGAGAGAGTACAAAAACCCTGCCAGCTTTTTCTTAAGGTGCTGCTGAAAACATTAGCTAATTCTCCACTTGTTTTTTGTAATACTTGCAATATTAGTCTCTAGATTTGAACTTGTCTTATTTTATTCTCATACTAGAAACGACGTACTGAAAATAACAAAAATGTAAACACTGAAAAGCTAAGAGCACCGGTTATCTGTGTACTTGGGCATGTAGACACAGGAAAGACCAAAATTCTAGATAAGGTAAGATGCAGAATGTGATGGCCCATGTGCATCTTCATTGTCAAGTTTCTGTAATAGTTTATATGTCAGTAATGCATCTTTATGGCTACAGCTTGAAATTACTTGTAATAATGATTATAAATATACAATGAAAGACAGCTTTCCTAACACAAAAAAGTCCATATGTGACATGCTGGGAAAGGGACCTAGATAGACAAATTATCCCAGAGGAATGAGGTTTGCTCTGGAAAAGAGGATCAGCAACTTCAGTATATAGCCCAATAAAGGAAAATTTGCTTAAGATAATGTTCAGTGGTACTGCACCCCAGTCAGGCTAAAAAAATAGAAAGATTTAATGGAGGTAAATGTTGGAGAAATTGTGGTGAAGAGCAGACATTTATGCCTTTATGTCCAGTCATTAAAGAGTACTGGGGTACTACAATTCATAACCAAATATCACAAATTATTGGATATTTATTGTCAGATGATCCTTTGGTAATCCTCCTGGGGCTTCTTAGCAGAAATGAAGAATTAATGTATCATCTGCTAGTAGCAGCTAGGCTCCTAATAGCCTTTCACTGGAAAAAGAAAAGAAGTCCAACTCTAGAGGAATGGGGCGGGCGGGGGAAGGAAGGGAGGTGGTAGTTATGGAAAAATTAATGTACCCAGTAAAACAGAAGACAGACAGATATTTGGCTACCATTTATTTAAAACTCAGAGTACTTTCACCTGCAAAAAAAAATCCACCACAGCTGTCCAATTTTTTTAATATTAGCATTTGATGGACATGCCTGGTTTGTTAAATGTGTAATCAGAGTTTCCACTCCATTTAATAAAATCTCTAGAAACGACATGTCATGGTTATTGTAAAGACACTCATTCTATAACATGGTAACACCCTATTAAATAGAGAGCCCAGGATTATATTACTGCATAATGTTCTTCTAAACAAAAGCTTACTGTTGTAAATTTTGGAGACTGTACAATAATCATAACATGGGTAGAATCTGTTCAAAGAGGTGCTTATATCTGAACTACTCAGTAATGGTGATCATAATGTAATTAAATTTGACATCATTGCAGGGGGGAAAATACCAAGGAAACTCATCACAGTAGCATTTCACTTTAAAAAAGGGGAGCTACACAAAAACAAGAAAGCTAGTTAAACAGAAATTAAAAGGAACAGTCATGAGTGAAATACCTGCTAGCTGCATGGAAACTATTTAAAATACCATAATAAAGGCTCAAACTAAATGTATACCTCCAAATTAAAAAAAAAAAGACTAAAAAATGCCACTTTGGCTAAACAACAGAGACAAAAATTGAAAGTCAAATCCTAGTGTAGAAAATAGAAAGGAGCATAAACTCTGGCAAGTCAAGTGTAAAAATATAATCAGACAGGGCAATTAAATATTGAATAGCAACTAGCACAAGACACAAAAGCTAGCAGCAATTTATTAAGTATGTCAGAAGTCGAAACCCTGCAGAACAATCAGATGGGCCCCACTAGATGATCAAGGTGCGAAAGGAGCACTCCGAGAAGACAAAGCCATTGCAGAAAAGCTAAATGCATTATTTGCACTGATCTTCACTATAGAGGATGTGAGGGAGATGAACACATCCGAGCCATTCTTTTTAGGTCACAAATATGAGGAACTGTCCCAGATTGAGGTTCAGTGTAGGGGGTTTTGGAACAACGCACTGATAAATTAAACAGTAATAAGTCATCAAGACCAGATGGCATTCACTCAGAAGTTCTGAAGGAACTCTCATATGAAACTGCAGAACTGTGATAGGTTACATATCGCTTTAATCAGCCTCTGTACCAGATTAATTGGAGAGCAGCTAGTGTAATGATGATTTTTCAAAAGGGCTCCAGAGGCGAATGCTGGTAATTAAAGGCCAGTAAGCCTAACTTCAACACCAGACAAATTGGTTGAAACTATAGTGAAGAATAGAATTATCATTATCACAATACATTGGGGAAGAGTCAACAAAGCTTTTGTAAAAGGGAATCATGCCTCACCAATCTTATTAGAATTCTGTGAGAAGGGCCAATAAACATGGACGAGTGATCCAGTGGATATTGTGTACTTAGACTTCCAGAGAGCCTTTTGAAAAGGTCCCAAACCAAATGCACCTAAGCAAAGTAAGTTGTCATGGGCTAAGAGGAGAGGTCCTCTCATGGATCAGTAACTGTTTGAAAGATAGGAAGCAAAGGGTAGGAATAAATGGTTATGTCTCACAATTGAGAGAGATAAATAGCAGGATCCCCCAAGGATCTGTGCTGGCATTTGTGCTGTTCAGTGTATTCATAAATGATCTGAAAAAAGGGGTAAACAGTGAGGTGGTAAAATTTGCAGATAGAAAATTACTCAAGGTAATTAAGTCCAAAGTTGACTGTGAAGAGTTACAATGGAATCTCACAAAACTGGATGATTGGGCAACAAAATGGCAGATGAAATTCAGTGGTGATAAGTGCAAAGCAATGCACATTGGAAAAAATACAGCAGAACCTCAAAGATATGAACACCAGAGTTACGAACTGACTGGTCAACCTGAACACGCTGTAAGACCGGAAGTAAGCAATCAGGCAGCAGCTGGGCCAGGAGAGGAGAAAGCAACTACTGTGGCTATACTGTGAGGTTGGCATGCAAAGCAGAAACAGTCCAGGGACTGTGCTGTTCCTGTAAGCCACGGGCACTGAATTAAAGTTTCCTAAACAAAGACCTAGTTTAAAATAAATACACCCAATGGAAAATAATTAGTTACTTCCAAGATAGGATTTTAAATTCCCTTCCATAAGCAAGTTCCCATTTCTATTGTTTTCCCTGTGCATTCAGTTCTTCCATTCTTGCTTTTGTTTTATAGCTCCGTCATACTCATGTACAAGACAGTGAAGCAGGTGGTATCACTCAGCAGATTGGAGCAACTAATGTTCCCCTGGAAGCCATTAATGAACAAACTAAGATGGTAAAAAATGTAAGTAAGAGCACTTCAAAGACCTTAGATTGGAGTTCAAAAATTCATTAAACCATCTCTTTGTTTACTAGATGTTGTGGTGGGATATTTTCTAAAAAAATTTTTTCTGCTTTTGTGTTTGTAAAAACCTAGCTGACATAGTAAATTGAACTGAATTTGTTCTTCTCCCTGTTTTTTATAATTCTCTAATTTCTGAATTAGAGCAGCAACACTGCCATACAATTTGAATACTGTCTTTTCAAAAAACTCTAATCTGCAATCCACTCTATTCTAGAAAGTGCATTTATGTGTATATATGTTGATTCTATTGATCAAATATTGACATTTGGTTAGAAATTGGGATTACTCTTGGAAGTTAAAATATACTCAATAGGTATTTTTATGAAACAATGTTTTGCATAGTTGCAGACCATTACTATGTTTATACGATTAAAGAAATGTAAAATGGTTACTTAGGGCTGGTTTACACTAACAATGGCGGTCGATAGGAGATATGCAAGCAACATAATGTATTTTACATTGACATACTGCGGTGTCTTCATGGCACTGCATCGACGATAGATGCCCTCCCGTCAGATGCTGCCTTCCGCCTTTTGGGGAGGTGGACTAATTGAGTTGACCGAAGAGCATTTTCCGATCGACTGAGCAAGTCTACACTCAATCGATGCCACTGTGTCGGTGCCCTGGCTGTACAGACATGCCCTTAATTTCAGTGCATGCATTCACGAGCTAAGTTTTTTAATGGGCAACAAGTTTTACTATATAAATATATAATATTAGAAAACGGATGTTGCCATTAAAGATCACTTTCCAAGGGACAATAGTTTTCCTTGTAAATGAAATATTCGAGTTTTATTTTAGCTAGATAACCACTCAACCACCTGTTTTTTAATATAGAAAAATGCACTCCCAGTACATTCTTCCAGTATGAAGAACAGTCACAAGTTGCAGGAGAGCTGTTGTTGAAATCTCCAACAGCAAATTAAATCACTTTAGAAAAGTTGTTTTGTACAAAACTATTCTTGAAAGTATTTAAACAATCTACGGGGACTTTGTTTCTCAGATTTAGGAAGTACAAGATGGTTGAGATGGCAAAAACTGTTAGCTTGTTCCTTTTAGCTGGGCAGTAGAACTCCTAACTTCATGTGCCTTCTCTAAACCAATAGCCCAGTTTCTAAACAGCTAGAAGATTTGTTATATCAAATATCATTTCTGAAAGTTTTAGTTTTCCTTTAAGTAGTGTCTTTATGGGTGCCCCACTTCAATATTTGCATGTGCCCATGGACTCTTGATTGGAGCTCTTTATCAGCAGAGTCCTTGCCCGTGACCTAGAGATCTAGAGCATACGTGGGGTCAGGGTGGACCCACCAAAGTTCCAGTTCCTTCTTAGCTGCCTGTGGCTCGAGATGGAATCTCACTGTGTCCATTATCTAGCTATGTGGCTTGCTTCCTCTTTTGCTTAGTTTTTCTTCTATTTTAGGCAGCATTTATTTCTTTTTCTGTTTTTTAGCATAGTTTGTGCTTTTTGGGGAGTGGGGTTTCCCCTCTCCCTTTTTTTAGTTTTTTGGTTCCCTGGTCTGGGCCTTTGTAATTCAGGTCTTGATCCACAGGCTCAAGGAAGGGATTATCTTCAAGACCCCAGGCTTCAAACCCTGTCAGACCTGCCACCAGTCTTTCTCAGCCGCGCCCCCCCCCCCCCACACACACAGTGATGGACACTTGAGCTGCCTCCAAAGATTGCTTGAGACTCTCATCTCCTCCAAATATAAGATCCACGTACGATTTAAAAGTACATCTGAAAATGGAGGGAGGACAAGATAAAACTCCTATTGGAGTGTTGCCTGTGACCTGTGGGGTCTGTCATCCCCTTGTAAAATGGAGTCCGTTGATCAGAGCGCCCCTGCAAGTGAATCACTACTGTAAGCAAAGACCCAAGGGACCCATAAGAAGCACCCTGACTGTCAAAAGAGAGACCCTGCTCCTGAGACTGGGATAAAGGAAGGGGAAAGTTGCCCTTTCGGTCTGGATCTTGTGAGACGTCAGGTACTGACAAGGGTACCACTAAAGCCCCTGACCCCTCCTCAGCCGGAAAACGGTGCCAGACACTGAGAAACTGTCCGTTAAACTTCAGTGGCACTGAAGTCAGCACTGCAGCCAGCGCTTCCGAAGCACAGTGACTTCAGGTTAAGCCAGAATTGTTGTCGGTAGCACCGTCCATAGCAGCAGAGAAGGTCGCACAGATTGCACTTCAGCACCGTTTCCAGTACCACCCGGTGTACTAACTCTTGAGAGCCTTATCCAGAGTAGTCAAAACTGTCCAGGCTCCCTTTCCACAAGGATCTTTTGGATCCTGGAAGAACCTGAATCGCCATTGCTCCAGTGTACCAAGAGAGACTTCTTTGGCACTGACTGATCTCCTGGAATCAAACTACCATCTAGTATCAGTGATCACGGATTTCTCAGTAACCTCACTGGTTTTGTGTGAAGCATTTCTGACCGGTACTGACATTCTCTGGGACCGTCTCACCCCCAACCAGACTCAACCTACAGTGCTTGTGCAGTTACTAGGTCCTCTCTGGTCTCCCATACCCACTCGACCACTGGTAACGGCACCACTTGACCCTCCGATGGACGTGGGAGATGACCTCTCATCTGATTCTGAGGTGTCTATGCAAGGCTTTTCTATTTTTCCATTCCGGGCTCCCTTGTTGCAGTGCATGCTGATGAAGATACCCTCTTCCGGACATATATCCAGCGAACCAGGCAAGGACAACCCTGAGTTCCTGCCCCTTTCCTTAGATCCCTCTTCAGTGGGCTTATTGGAGTCTGTGAGATCCTTTATGGTGGACCAGTTCTACAGGGTCCCATCTTGTAAGAGGACACATCAAAAGCAACAACTGCTGTCCTTGGACCCTGTTCCACAGGATGAACTTGCAGATGAGCAAGAGCCATCAGAAGAAGAAACACCAACTTCTTCCCTGCCAGACAAGACTGTTATGCCTCTGTCAGATTCTGGGGTTCAATCCAGACTAGTGAAGGGTTGTATTACACCTGCTCTGCAAGCTTGTGTGTCTCAGCAGCAAAGCATTGTGACTCTCCCAACCTGAGCCCCTCACCAACAGCCAAACAGCATGCAGGTCACACCCTCTGTGTTTGTCTATAGCAGCAGCTTGCCAGAACACCACAGTCAACACTGGTTTCCACCAGCCTTGGTTGCCACTTGCACCATGATATTATTGAGAGAGAAGTCATTAATTTTAAAATGATACCTCACAAGATATGCTTTGTACAAAGATTATTACAATAGTGTGTAGGGTGTAAATACAGGATGCATTTGATCACAGCCTCCACCTCCATCTTATGCTGATGATTTCAAGGTCTTTCAAGACTTGATAAAACAGATAGAGACCTTGCACATAATGTTAGAAAAGACATAGGAGCCCAAACATTCCTAGTTGGACATTCTCCATATATCTTCTCAGGGCAAAATTGCCTTGCCCATCAATGATGCTCTACTGGCAAATTCTTCTGTGTAAATCAACTGACAAAAATACTGTATTCAACTCATTGGATCAGAGTATTTTTTTCTCATACCCTACACCTATTACCCTGGTGGTTGAGGCAGTCAGTGAATGAAAGAAGAACACACACATCCTGTTCAATACCATCCAACAAGGAGCTGAAATGGCTGGGCCTTCTGGTGTGCAAGACTCCTCCTTTGCCTCTTTGCAGTTCAGAGTAGCCAGTTAGCAAGCCTTGATGGCAAAATATGATTTTACAAACAGAAGTTTTCATCTTTTATTGAACACCTGTCTCAAGATCAGAGGGAGCAATTTCAGCTCCTCATGACAGAAGGCCAGTCAGTCATCTCCACGTCTCTCCGGGATGTTCTCAATGCTGATGATACTGCTTCATGTTCTGTGGTTATGGCAGTAACTGTGTGCTGAGCTGTTTGGCTGCTGTTCTCTATTCTGTCCTGGGAGGTACCAAACACCATCAATGGCCATCCTCGAGTAGTTCAGTGATGCCACATATGGGTCCTTTCATCCACTAGAGGATGTCTGGGTGACCGTACGATCTGTGGGCAGGTAGACACCTGCAACAAATATAATATAATAGACTTCGGGTGTCTCAGTGCTGTCGTGCAGTCTGCCACCAGCTCATGAGATTGGCTGAACCTTCCAAAAATAGCCACGTTTACTAAAAAAATGGCCATCTTCTACAGTTGCTTCCCAGTCACTGATGGCTTCAAAACAATCCATTTTGATCCATTGGTTGAGGATTATGAACTGTCCTCCTGCTCCAGATCCTACAGTGCACCTATTCCTGTTCTATCCTTATGGGGACCATCTCTCCCATTTTCTTCCTTCCTTGGAGCTTATCACCTTGGACGGATGGCTCCTAGAGGTGATTTCTACAGGTTACTCTGTCCAATTCAGCTCCCCTGTCCCATCACTTTTCAGGGAACTCTCTCTCAATGGTCACTTGAGAAAGGAGGCACAATCCCTTGTAACAGAATTCCACATTTAATCAGGAGATTTACTTGCTAGTGTTTTATCTCAAGCCTCGCTCTCCAAGAGAAGAAGGAGGAAGTCTCCATACGCTGGATGTAAGAAGCAGAACAGCCACTAGAGACAGAGAATGAAGAGCATCTGTAAGAAGAGCAGGTCAGAGCCACCTGGTCTTTGCTGCACAAGTTTTTCCAGTACCATGCTATCATGCCTGCTTCCAGTGCTGGTGCACGTTTTGGTGACACTCTTCTGTGGGCTATACTGGCTCTGCCTCCTCGGCACTGTCCTCTGTAATTGAGGTACTGCTCAGGAATCTTCTGAAGTGGTGCATCAATAGACACACTACTTGAAGATGGGAAGGTTACTTACCTTGTACAGTGACTGGAGTTCTTTGAGATGTGTCACTATGGATACTCCACTAGCCACCATCCTTCCCCTCTGCCTTAGTCTTTGCACTGGACTTTCATGGTTTAGAAGGACCTGGAGTGGCAGTGGCTCTGCACCCCTTTCCCTAACATATTCCCTTGTAACAGAGCATGAGGCTATCTAGGGTACAGATATGGACCTGCCGACACCACTGGCAAAGTCTCTGATAGAGAGTCCATGGTGCACATGCATCCTGAAGTAGGCACCCATAGGGGGACACCTCTCAAAGATCTCCATTTACTGTACAAGGTAAGTAACTTCTCCTTATATGATATCATCATTTGAGTGTCCCTTTCCCAACTGGTTTTGTTTTTATTGTGACATGATGGCATCCTTAAGAGTTATTAGGGTAATAGTGTTGGCCCTTCTTGAAATACTTAGTTGGATATTTGAAATTTATGACTACTGCTGGGGCTCTAAATTAAGTTTATTTTCTTACATAATTTTTTTTCAAGATAGTTAATATTTGGAAATCTTAGTTTGACAGAGAGAACATAAAGATTCCAGGAATGCTGATAATTGATACACCAGGACATGAGTCTTTCAGGTAACTTTTATTGTTATGATGTGATAGGTCTTGTAAATAACTGATAAGATTTAAATACCTATGCCTACCTTAACAATTCACTGAGCTATAGAATTTAGGATGAATCTGCTACCTACTGTATATCTTTATGCTTCTAAAAAAAATTCATTTTTATAGCTGACAAGGGATATGTGGTATGCTTGATTTGCCTTTGCATTCTGTCTCTAGCTAATCACTGGTGGATGAAATATATATATAATAATCATTTTTCTGTCCTTGGTCAAACTGCTACATCTAAACGAGCATGTAAAAGCAATCTTATCTTTGAATAGTGAATATAAAAGTTTAGCTGGGAGCAAACGTATGTGGAATGTAACTTAAGTGCTTAGGGAAAAGACCTTTTCCCCATCTTGGTCTCTAGACTGGCGATTCTCAAGCAGGGGTAGGAAGGGGCCTCCAATGAGGTACATCAACTCATCTAGAGATTTGCTTTTTATGTAGCCTATAGTAAATCTAGGCAAAGTCGGTACAAACTAAAAAGTCATACAGAGAATGACTTGTTTATACTGCTCTATATACTTACTATTCAATGCAATGTAAGTACAATATTTATATTCCAATAGATTTATTTTATAATTATATAGTAAAAATGAGAAAGTAAGCAAACTTTCATTAATAGTGTGCTGTGACACTTTTTTGGTTTTTTTTGTCTGAGTTTGTAAGCAAGTAGTTTTTAAGTGAGGTGAAATTTGGGGGTATGCAAGACAGAGATTAGACTCCTGAAAGGAATACAGTAATCTGGACAGCTTGAGAGCCATTGCTTAGGTAAGTAGTCAGTGACCTAAATTATTGCTTGTTACAGAGCCTAAATGAGTCTGGAAGTTAGAGATTATGAAAGCTGGTTGAATGTGCCTGTAAGGGTGTTGATGGAGGCTGTCAGTGAAATTCCAGGTTACGGGATACCTTTGAGCTCCAACAGATAGACAGTGTATAACATGACCTTAGTTACAAACTAAGCAGCATGAGTAAATAGCCAGCATCAACATATGGCTAGATTAATAGTGCAGCGTGTTAACTTTCTGAGGGAAGTAGGAAGAGTTGACCTCTTGGCTAGCATGGTTAGAGGCTGAAGATTTAAACAAATCTGCATCGATGACTTGAACATTGTCTATTGTTAGGGCACTAAAGAATAAGATCAGTACAGTCTCTGTGCATACTTACATTCAAAACTGAAATACAATGATCTGATTTAAGGCCCTTTGAAAATTGCTCTATCACCTTCTCAATAACCTGGCTCAGAAAGGTCAAATTACAGAGAGTGTGTGATAGCTAATATTGTTTGCTGATTGAGTATTGCACTTCCCAGTATGTTTGCCCCCAAATTCTTCCACAAATGTGTTCTTCTGTTGATGGATTTAGACAGAAACACTCTACAGTACGTTTTGGAAATAATTCTTTATTAATGTATATGGCTGGTATATCATTTAATCAGTCTGTGTATTTGTGGGGAAGAGTGAGTAATGTGGTAGTGTCTTGATAAAAATCATAAGATTTTCTTTTTGTTGGGTAAACATCAGTTGACACTGATGGTTTAAAAAAAAATCTAATAAAAATTGTATGTAATATTCAGATTACTCTATAAATGACATTCTTTCTTTCCGAATGCCACAGCAACCTAAGAAATCGAGGAAGCTCACTTTGTGATATTGCCATTCTAGTAGTTGATATTATGCATGGTTTGGAGCCACAGACAATTGAATCTATAAACCTGCTAAAAGCTAAGAAATGTCCCTTTATAGTAGCTCTCAACAAGGTAAGATGGCCTTCCAAAGATCTATTTAGAAAATTCAGTATCAAATACATACCATGCTATTTTGTCTGTTAATTGAATAGTTTTGTGTATAAACAGTGGCATCGATCCATTATAAGAGCTGAAGCGGTGAATCTTAGTTTTTATACATCTTTTTCTGTAAATGAAACTGAATTATTATAAGGTTTTCGTAGGCTTTGCAGAGCAGTTAACAGCTCTCCTTAAAGAAGTTTTTATTATTCAGGTCGTCTCATAGGTCTTCTGCGTGGTTCATGTTACTGGAAGTTGTTCTTTAGTTATTCAGTAATACAATTCGATAATTGTTGGGTGTTTGTTACCTTGTCTTGTCTTTATTACCTTGTAAAATTTAAAGGTAGAATATGATTCTGCTCCCCTGTTAAAAGACCCACCTCAGTCAAACTAGCAATAGAAGTTAGTTGTCTGAAACAGGTTTCACTGTCAGAGCAGAGCACTGAGGAAATTTAAATAACTAGATTATAAGGACTGGTTTCAGATACTGCAGCCTTAGGTGGCAAAGTGTAGAGGAAAAATACATAATCCATTTATCTTTAAAATTGAATAGTTGGCTAGCATTTTCAGGTATGCTGGTAGTCATTTTGATTTCTTACAAAATAAAGATAAAAATCACCTTATTGTATAAGTTTCAATGAAATATTTGTATAGAAAGAAAAACTAAGACACCGCAGAAACCTGATGTTATCTTTGAAGTACCTTTTTGAAGTGGGTTAAATAGATGGTATTAAGGAAACTAAATTGTGTTCCGATAGCTTTGCCATATAGCTATCAATATAGATATAGCTATCAATATTGATTTAATTTCTGTTGTGCTGTTGCAGGAAAGGAATTCCAAGCTTTCCAAGTTTTTAAAATACCTTTATAAACAGTTAAATCACAAGAACATTATTTTATTTAAAAAACAAAAAAGTCATGACTCAAGAACCATGTTTTCAGGAAGCTGGAAAACTAAAATCTTTTCCCACTTGTTTTGTCTTAAAATTGATGCAATACTTGTAATTTAAAAACTGTCTTTCCAGTATAAAAACACTTTGCGCGTGAACCAAAAGACGTGGGTGAACAGTCTGTTTAAAAAAAAAAAAAAAAAAAAAGTAATTATTGCACTCAGGAAATAGTTTCCAGTACTGGTTTTTCCCATTACAATTCTGTATACATATGTGTTGGAAATCTTTTTTTAGTTGAAACATACAAGTAGTCACTAGGATAAATTGGCACTTAAATACTATGACAATTAATACTTGCGAATAACTTAAATATTTCTTGTAAGTTATTTACATGTAAGGCAGGTCCTAGATGACAGTTGATTCCTGTAGGCAGAACCCAGGAAAGCACTTCTGAACATTGCAGGGCATGACATAACTTTATTAAAATTGTATTTTCAAGATCGATAGGTTATATGACTGGAAAAAAAGCCCTGATACAGATGTAGCTGCCACTTTAAAGAAGCAGAAGAAAAACACAAAAGATGAATTTGAAGAACGTGCGAAGGCTATCATAGTGGAATTTGCAAAACAGGTGGGCTGCATTATTCAACTTTGTTCTGTTAACAGAAATAAAAAATAGGTGGATGACTTTTGAAAGTCTGTCACAAAGCAAACCAACGAAAAAAAATTTTGTAATGATTGGAATAGCACACTATGTATTTTCTAACCCTTTCTCACTGTGCTAATCACTTAAATAAATTAAAGCTAAAGTAGAAAATCTATGCTTTATTTTTATTAGAGACAGTTTTCTCTACCCCCTGTTCCAATCCTGGGGCGCTTTGTTGAGAACGCTGTGTCAGTAGGGTCAACAAAAACATACTAGGTTTTCTACACATTCTCCCCTCATTGGAATCACCCGAGAGAAACTATCTTCTCCCTCTTTTTCCTCAAAGCAGTGTAATTGTGTTCCAGCAGTACTTAGTTTTCACAGTCTCTCACTGGTCATATAGAAACTGCCTACAAGCTCAAATATAGTAACTAGCTTTAGAGGGTTTACCCATATTTTGAGCTGTTGTCTGTTGCTCTCTTTTGTGCTTTAATGTCTGAAATTTGAGGTTGCATTATTAAGATGATACTGAAATGGAGGTATGACTTAAAAAAAATCAGGATTTGAAAAAATGTGATAGAACTATTTAATCTCTTGTTACATGCTAATTGTTACTGTCGATGTGGTAATTTTCCATGCAACTACCCTGTTCCTGGTTCTAGGGCTTGAATGCTGCTTTGTTCTATGAAAATAAGGATCCCCGCACTTTTGTTTCTCTGGTACCTACCTCTGCTCACACTGGAGATGGCATGGGGAGTCTGATAGTTCTTCTTGTTGAGTTGACACAAACCATGCTGAGCAAGAGACTAGCCCAGTGTGAGGAGCTGAGAGCTCAGGTCATGGAGGTAAGTCAACATTCATGCTTTAGAATATTTGTCTCGCAAACATTTTTCCTTTTTGTGGCTGAGAAACTGAGTGGAGATGGGAGCGTTTAACTTTTTTCTTCTCTCATCTCTCAGGTCAAAGCACTTCCAGGCATGGGCACCACCATAGATGTAATTTTGATTAATGGACGTCTCAAAGAGGGTGATACCATTATTGTCCCTGGAGTAGAAGGTCCGATAGTAACTCAGATTAGAGGTCTTCTGCTACCTCCCCCCATGAAGGAACTACGAGTTAAGGTATGGGAACAGCATATGGAGGTGGCATTTCAGGGAAGTCTTAAGAATTAGAACAAAAAATCAGAATAAGGGAGACACCCAGAAAAATATTCAATACACGTCATAGTAGCAAGTGACCAAAGGTGATCAAATTAAAGTGGGGAGAGGAAATAAACAGAAGAAATTACAGGTTGCAGCGCAGCCATAATCCCACAGATGTGTCTAATTGTGGAAGTGGTTCAGGACAAAGAAGAAAGAATAACCACACCAATTTAAATTAACAGGCATGAAGGTATATTCACTGGGGTTATCAGGATTTATGAATGGGTAGGCATGGAAGGGAGAGATTTTGAAAAGTGCATACAAAATCTGTAGAAAAACTTATTTAAAAACAACATTCAAATAGAGTGAAATTACTGGACCATGCATCTGTTATTTTCTTTATGGTATTTGGTGCCAGGTGTCCTGAGAAGAGGTGAATTAAACCTTTGTACAGTGCTGCAGCCTGCTTCAGGAGGCAGTGGAGACTGGGCCAGCCTGATCTCAGTAGGATTGTGTAGCTAGGGAGAAGACAGGGAGGTTAGAATCTTGTCTTCTGGGTGGTTCTGAAAGGAGGAGAAGAGCCAAAGAAGTGAAAGGCTGGTTTGAGATGAGGAAGAGGAGAAGCTAAACCTGGAAAGGAGCTGAGGAGCTATTCTGTCACCTCACTTGAAATGAAGACCATAAGAGTCTGGAGCATTTCATAGACCGAAGGCCAGAGAAACTATTATGACCTTGCCTCTCAAGAATCCAGATCTCATGATCTGTGTTATTCAATGTCAGAAATGGTTGCGTCCCAGTCCAGAGGTTTAAGACTAGGGCCATCCTTTCTTTTGTTGAGGAAGCACATCCTTGCAGGGCTCTGTAAACTTTGGTGGCATCACAGAGTTGGATGCTATAATAGAGCAAGTTGGTAAATCTGGATTTTAGCATTCACCTTGGCATTCCATTTTCTGTTGCATGGTGATGCCCCACTGTGGCAACCGCCCAGTTCTGGCTGCACTGAAAATGGTGCTGTGGAGGAAGGAAGGGGCTTGAGTGGAATCTGAGAATACTAATAGGGCCTTTTTTGTCCCGTTCTAGTATGGAGATCAGGCTCCTTATCCAGCTTCACCTGGACGCACACAGGGAGATTGAGTGGTAATGCAGATGGCTACAACAGTTCTCTTGGTGGCCCTATGAAGTGCTAGGTCAGCTTTCCTGTTCTTGTGGTCTAGTGGTACTGCTGTGAGTCTGTAAGGGCTGGCGACTGAACGCCAAGGGTCCTCTTTGTCATTCTCAGGGCAAGGTACTGTTTGTTTCATCTGCAGTTGCTGGGTACCTGCGTATTGCGGGGAGTGAATTGAAGGCATATCTGCCCACATGCTCCCTGTATTCAAAATCAAGGGTAAAATTTTGCCTATATCCCATTTTCAGAATGCACTTAAGGAGCTTGAATCTTACTGATAGTCTAGACTCCACTAAGTGCTTCTCACTTCCTGCAGTGTCCAATGGGAAATGGGGTCCTGTAGCAGGTTAGAGAAACTTCATCCGTGAGACAGGAGATGAATTTGGGGGGCTCCAGAGGTCTTGAAAGGATGGTGTGTTTGTGGGGTTAGGGAGCTGTACTGGAATCTCCAGGGAAGGTAGAAACCTTCCAGAAGTAATGGGTCCTGACACGGACTTGATGGTCACTTTAAGCGGAGACTGTGGAATTGCCTTGCTGTAGGGAGGGCCAGGGTAGGAGGGGGACTGCAAGGTTCCCCTAGGCTATGGAGGAATAGTGTTGGAGCGTCAGGGAGATTGTGGGGAGGGGAGGGAGATAATGGTGTGTTGCTGTCAGGAAAGAGGCCATGAGGAAGGGCTTCCTATGCTCCAGCCATGCTGAGTAGAGATGGGGTGAGCCCTGAGGCAGCTGAGCCTCAGAGCCTTGTAGACTCTTTGTAGAGTGCTGTTTGCTGCCCCTCCTGTAAGACTGAATCTGTGCCGGAAGCAGGGGACTTGCTGGTGGACTCACTCTCTGCTGCTCTGTTTTGTGTGCTCTTTCTGGGATTCCTTTTTCTTCTCTCTTGGGCTTTTTAATTAGTTCTGTGCTTAAAAGAGAAGCAAGAGGAAAAATTAAGGAGAGAGCAGCTGGGCGCACAGACTGAGGCGCACAGTCCCTGCTTCAGGGACCTGGAGGCAAAGAAAATCTGTAGGAACTGAAAAAGACTGAGCCACCTTTGGGCTACAGAGTTTGATTGTCTGACTCTCTGCCTCCTTGTTTGCTGGTAGGTGCAACCATAAAATTAGGCCTCTGACTGTCTGTCTGTATTGGTAACATGAGAAAAGAGGAGTGTATAACCAGGTGATCTGTGCTGAGTAGCTAAACTCCTACTGTGTGCTGCTAAAGATCATCCACATGAACTCCTAAATGAATATTTTTCTTTCCTTTTCAGAACCAGTATGAAAAACACAAAGAAGTTATTGCAGCTCAAGGTGTGAAGATTCTTGGGAAAGACTTGGAGAAAACATTGGCTGGTTTGCCCCTGCTTGTGGCTCATAAAGAAGATGAGATCCCAGTTCTTAAGGTGAGGCATTGCTGAACATACATGATTTCAGTATGTTCTAGAATGGAATGCCAAATAACACCAAAGCCACTGAATGATTCAAACTAACAGAATGAAAATCTTTAACAGGAATTTTTAATCTGTTGAAATTGCAGCATGCAGGAAGCTTTGCCATTTTGGTTGTATCTAAAACAGTTTCATAATATGTGATGGTTTTGTGTTAACACTGTAACCTGTAACTCTAGTGTAGTGAGATTTGTTAGTGTTTCAATGACGCACTTACTGCTAGGTAGCAAATTAGTTTACTGGAGTCTATTATTGTGAGATTAAGTTGTTAAAAACCAAACTATCCAGTAGTCCAGTTTGTATGTAAAATTACTGCTTTGGGACCTGTAGTAATCTAGATCTAGTTTATGAAAATTAGTCATTAGCCCAAAATATAGTTGTTCTTTAAATTAGTGAGGTCAGAATAGTTGATGTTACAGAACTGTCAGGAACTACTACACAAGAGAAACTTAATGAGGACTTTTCCTATGCATGTTTAATTGTTCCGTACACTTGTGCTGGTATAGATGTACCGCAGTTCTGGATAAGCTGCTTTTAGTTGTCTGGTTCAAAAATTCACTTCATCCCATCACATGGTATAAATGGACTGCCTCAGTGATTTAACTATGCAACTTCCAAACTGTCCACTTAATCTTTGTTTTTAAACTAATATTAAATTAATATTCCTTAAAATTATGACTGCCATGTGTGTATATAGAAAATCTTCTATACAGTGACCATCTGACCATTTACCAGTATTACAGGGACAGAAAGATTTGTGTCTGTCAAGGAACCGGACTGCATGGTTGATATTGTGGGAAGCCTAGGCAGAAGTGGGTATTTTGCTCTGAAGGTAGTGAAATCTGCATGCTGGCCTCTGCCAGTCTGTTTTATGTAGAATGTAACTTTTTTGCTCCGTATGTAGTACTGCAAGGTTTTTAAGATATCTGCTGATCATGATTTTAGGATTTTGCTTCTGTGGCTGATCTGAAAGGAGCAGCTTCATTTACTTACACTACAGGAGATGCTATAGATAGCTGACGATTACATTCTGCTTATATGGACCGACCCGAGCTTCATCAGTCTTAACAGCAGAGACTGTTGCTGTATTGGGAGGGCGTGAGCAGTGCTCACAGATTGTGATTAAAGAAAAGGCAGTTACTTGTCTGTATTGTAACTGTTCTTCAAGATGTGGGTCCGGACATGTATTCCACTCAGAGTGTGTATGCCCAGTGCACTAAAGCTGCAAAATTTTGCTTAACAGTACTCATAGGGGCAATGCTTGCTCCCCTCCCCTCAGACGCCATCCCATGGCTATATAAGGGCACTGTCCCAACTCCCTTCAGTTACTTTGAACCAAAACCCTTGGCTGGAGACTCCAATGCAGTGTATTGGAGGGCTGGCTGTGGGATACGTGACTGCACCCACATTTCAAAGAACAGCAGTTACGATTCAGGTAAGTAACCATCTTTTCTTCTTCTGGTGGTTGCAGACATGTATTGCACTCAGGTGAGTCCAAGCAATTCCAGTGGGAGGTAGGCTGGGAATCTTTTTAAATAGTGAGTGCAGAATTAACTTCCCCAATTGCCTTTGCATCCGATCTCAATGCCTTGGTGATAACATCATGTCTAGCAAAAGTATGCACAGAAGACTATGTTGCAGCCCTGCAGATTTCTACTATTGAAAAATTGCTAAGAAAACGCAGCCCTGAGCTCACCTGAGCGCTAGTGGAATCAGGCATCATCTAAGGTACTGCATAAGCTATGGTAATGCAAGTGGTTAATCACTTGGAACAGTCTGCAGGGGAGAACCGTGTGCTGGCAGTGATGGCTGATGATAAGGAATCTGAGACACTTCCTGTGGCCTGGGAAGATTGCCATGTGAAAATAAGTGTCCTGGCGAGCGAGAGCAGCAAAGTAGTCATGATTCGGAGTGGGGAGCATAGTAGTTAGGGTAACGATGTGGAATCTCATGTCCATGCTGTGTTTGTGTTTGCTGAGAGCACAGAGATTGAGGATAGGTCTCATTTCTCCCTTGGATTTGGGGATCTGGAAGTATCAGAAGTAAAACCCTTCTGGCAAAAGTGATGAGGAACCTCCTTTATAGCCCCTTGAGTACCCAGGGTTTGTACTTGCTGTTACAGAAATGAAGGGGGAGGGGAGGGGAGGGGAGAATGACTAGCAAATGCATGGCGTAACCTGATTCCACAGTGACTAGGACCCTTCTGTCCATAGTTCACTCCCAAGCAGCGTAGAAGTGAGACAGCCTGTCCCCAATAGCTGGGGTCAAACAGACTGTTTTGCCGAAGAAGGAAGAGGACAGGCTGTCTGACTAAAAGTAGACCCAGAAGGGTTCCTCTTCCGTCATGTACGCCCCTTTCTGGGGCAGTCTCGCTGCCTTGCCATGTAGGCGGGCTGATGGAAATATCTCCGAGGACGATGCTGCTGCTGTTGCTTCCCAAAATGCCATCCCTTTCTGGCCTGTGTATCAATTCCCAATAAGCATAGGGTTGCCCAGGAGACTTCGAAAGAATATGATGTCTCATCAGTTTTCTCCGAGGTTAGGAGTCAACCATCAATTGGCAAGTCCATTACTTGCTTTGCTGGATCTTAGATGCTATGCTAGAGTTTTGTAATCATGAGAATCTTCTCATTGTTACAGCTGAAGCCATGAGCCTGGATGAAGCATCTGCTATATCCAGGACTGTGATTGTAAGGATGTTTTGGCCACTAAACAGCCTTCCATAAGTACTCCTCCCTGGAGGATCCTGGTAACTTGTCCACAAGTTTGAAGATGGTGTCCCAGTTCACAAAATCATGTTTTGATAATAAAGTCTGAGGATTTGCAATACGCATCTGCAAGGAGGAAGTTGAATAGATATTTCACCCCATCAAATCTAGCCTTTCGGACTCTTTTTTTTTTCTTGAGGCATAGATGCATGTCTTCACTGTCTCACTTCTTTGCTGCTGTCACACCAGGGAATTTGGAGCTGGATGGGTGAAATAGGATTTGAAGTCCTGCATTGGACATAGCATCTCGTGTCAGTGCACTTTGCTGTGAACTTTAATGAAGCCCAGATTTAGTAGGCTCTAATATTGCTTCATTTATAGGGAGGGCAACTCTCCCAGAAGCTGATAGCTGCAAGATACCTACCCAACTTATGGGTGTCTTCCTGCACAAACTTGGCCTGAGTACCTAAGGCTGACACCAAGCATCTGAGCAATTTGCAATCCTCTGGGACTGCAGATGTGGACTGAGGTACCACTGCATAATCTGGTTGTCAGAAGGACGAGGTAGCTGAGGCCAGCAGAATCCTTTGAGGAATGACATCAGACTGTCCCAAAGATTCAGGATGTCCGAATGCAGAAGAAGCTGTCTGTGCTGGCGGTTTCAAGACGGGTGGTTCTGGCGGGGAGCCTACTGGAGGTCCAAGTGGTGTCATTCTAGAGTGAGCAGACTGGGACTTTACTGAACAAAGGACTTTCGAGGGAGGCCTCTGCAGATAAGGACAGAGCATCGGTGGAAAGTTAGAACTAGGCCGGGGTCCTCTGTCTCTGCTGTGGGAACAGCATCAATCCCAGTCCCAGTTATGACTCCCGCAGCGTCTCAACAACCCTTGAGAGCGAGATGGGGAAGGGACGGGAGATGTCTGAGCTCAAATGTGAGGACCCCTCCAGTTAGCTTGGTGGGGTGGTGGGGCCATTCCTGACCAAGCTATCAAGCACTGAGCACCACCCCAAAGTGCTATTGTTACCAAAGGAACAGTCGGTGGCTCTCTGAATACTAGTACCAGCTTCGAACTCGGACAAGGCCCCAAAAGAGGCATCGGTACTGAAAATGAAGCTGGTAGCCCGGGACCCGATGCAGGCGGCGATGTAGTCTGCGTTGGTACCAAGGATTCTGTCCAAGACGACGACGCCATCAGTGGCGAGCAGGAAGTTGACAACACCTCTGCACTGCACTCTGTGATGTGGACATGGTATTGACCATGGGAATAAGTTTGCCACCAAACCCGGGTGAGCTGAGGACACAGCAAATGATGCTGCTCCTGTTGGATGATCCTCAATAGGCAGGGACAGACAGGCACAGCAAATCTGCTGCCTGACCTGCAGTCGGAGTGGAAACAGACAGTGCTGTCATCTCTCTTCAGGACACCAGACTCCAAGGACACCTGCAAGGAGGTACTGGAGTCAGTGGTACAGATTCAGCCTGATCCCACCTCCACACCGGAGATCAGGTTGATGGTCCCACTCTGTCCTTCGTACCGGACATTACTTCTCTTAGATGGAGCAGACGATCTCCCTGATCCCTGGAGCAACCCCAGCCTATTTTATGGGCTCTTTTTCTGTGGGGGTCTTGTTGCAGGGGAGCATCCCTTTTCCTTCTGGGTGAGTAATGCAAGCGCAGTCTAGACTCACCAGTCCATACTGGCTGCAGTGCTCTTTGAGGGGCCTCATTCCCCACAGCAGTGCCCAGCATTGAGACAGGCCTCATTGCCAGCGTGAGAAGGTGCTGTTCGAATCCTAGGTCTAGCTACCTATGTCCTCTTTTTAAAGGGTTTGCAAAGAGAGCACCTTTCTTTAAAGTGCCCTTCCCCAAGACACACTAAGGATCTGGTGTGGGGATCATTACTGGGGGTAGCTGCCCCACACAAAGGGCAATTTTTAAACCAGGTGAGGGTATCCCTCCGGGAGAAGCTACCAACCTGCTTAATCATACAGACGAAGGGTACTAGCTATAACTACATACAAAAGAAAGCTTGGAAGACAAGTGCGAGAGAGATCACGCTAAGCTGCGGTTGGTGAAAAGGAACTGAGGAGGGTTGGGGCGATGTTGCCCTTATATAGCTATGGGAGGGCTTATGAGGGGAGGAAGCAAGCGCTGTCCCTAAGGGTACTGCTAGACAAAATTCTCCAGCTTTGGCGCACTGGGTGTGCACACACCTGAGTGGAATACATGTCTGCAACCACCCAAAGAAGAAGGTAGGCTGGTAACACTAACTTATTTCATAATAAAGCAAAAGCCACCTTCCTGCGAAATCTTCAAGTGATTTGGTAGGACTTTATGGTCCAGAGATTCTTCTAACTGTGTTTGCGGGGAGGGAGGAAGAAAAACGTCTCCATATGCTGACAGAAACATCAGTTACTTGAGTTGTGGAATGGTGGAGCAGCGGGCCAATTATATAAGTTGGCGTATGGTGTCCAGATACGACGCTGATGGTGCATTATAAGGCCATGGATGGCTAGAGGAGTTTTGAAGCTTAGCAGGCTGTTGGGGTTTGGTAAGATTGCTGAAACTTGCCTTTCTTTTTAAAGGATGAATTAATACATGAACTGAAGCAAACGCTGAACGCTATCAAGTTAGAAGAGAAAGGTGTTTATGTCCAGGCCTCTACTTTAGGCTCTTTGGAGGCATTACTTGAATTTCTTAAGACATCAGAAGTGCCAGTAAGTACTTGAAACTCTTTCTAATGTATTTGTTGTATTTCATACCATAACTATATTCATCTAACTGAAGAAGAGTAGGATAGTCATTGATTGCTTTTCCCCAACAGTATGCTGGAATTAACATAGGTCCTGTCCATAAAAAGGATGTTATGAAGGCATCAGTTATGCTGGAACATGATCCTCAGTAAGTAATTTTTTCTTATGCTTCTGTGTTCATTGCAATGTGTAGTGAAGTTTCTGAAAGATTCCTTCTTTTTCAGCTGTTACTTGTTCTGCAGGATACTTTTCCTTTTCTTTTTTTAAACTTGCAGGTATGCAGTTATTCTGGCCTTTGATGTGAGGATTGAACGAGATGCCCAGGAAATGGCCGATAGTTTAGGAGTTCGAATTTTTAGTGCAGAAATAATTTATCACTTATTTGATGCCTTTACAAAATACAGGCAAGACTACAAAAAACAGAAACAGGAAGAGTTCAAGTAAGTGAGAGTTGTCCTTATTTGGATGCATTCAAACTAGTGCAATACCCAATGAAATGAAAAGTGAACGATTGAATGCATATTTCTGTTAAACATGAAGTTCTTCTGGTGAAGCTCTAGTGAGGTGGGATGGGAGATTATTGGCACCTCAGGAATTCTACACTTCCAGCACAGAGCAGAAAAACTTTCTTTTTTACTTAGGAGCAGATTTACTAGGACTCTTCCAGTTACAAAACAATCCTAATAAAATCTAGTCTGAAGCGACTGTGTAAAATGGAGCTTCTTACTCAGATCTGCTATGGGTTTTTGGAATCCTTTGTTTAAGTGACCAAAATAATTTAGCTACTCTCTTTGGTTAGTCTTGCAGATCCAGCAAAACAGTGAGTGAGTGAGCTGGGTTTTATTTCTTCTTGCACATTTTATGCAATTGTTAACCAAGTTCCAATGTATAGGACCAATTCTGACCTTGGTTAAACAAATATGGACCCATTCAAAGCTTGCAGAGGTGAACTGAGGGCAGCGTTTGACCTGCAGAATCCATATTGCTAGTGTTGTGCAAACAAAGAAAAACCCAGCTTGCCTTTCAGATCTCAAATTGAGTTTGCAGGGCTAGCAGTTAAAAGGATGTTTGGGTTTTTTAAATTTGTAAAATAAGTAACTTTGATCTGGGGGTTATTGTGACAAATAAGACCATTGCAGTGTTATTTCTGCCTATTTTTAGAGACCTGCATTTTAATTGGTATTTCTGTAGTTACTTTCTAAGAGTTGGTTGCTCAAACTAGCCAAAACATAGCTCGTGCAAATTCCTCTTCTATATGATCTGCTTTGACTAGAAGCAGATTTTATATGTAGGAAGATCTGGTATTGGCTGGTGGCTGGCAACTGTCAGTTTGGGAAGGAGTTTATATGATTATAAAGGTGTCGGGTGTGTGCATGCGCAAACGTCACAGTATTATGTACAATATTCCAATAAATATTTCAAAATGCCTCTTCCGTGTCCTTTCTTAGGCATATAGCAGTATTTCCTTGCAAGATGAAAATACTCCCTCAGTTTATTTTCAACTCTCGTGACCCAATAGTGATGGGTGTAGTTGTGGAAGCAGGCCAGGTGAAGCAGGGGACGCTCATGTGTGTACCTAGCAAAAATGTAAGTAAAATACTGATCTTTCTACTATGAGCATAACGTGAGTTTTGGCCTAACAAAGTTGGCAGGACAACGTTCTATTCCAGCAAAAGCTACTTACTATATACAAATCCCAAAAGGACAATCTCTGTAGGAGCGGCTTTCTCCCCTAAAATGAGCCTCTCTTCTAATGATAGGCCAGGATTGGCGCATATCCTGGAGTGAGTGTATGTGCCTGTGCTGGATGATGTAATGTTGTGTTGTAGCAGAGAACACAAACAGCATGAGGCAGGACTATATGATAGGTTTAGAGAGGCTGCATTATTAGGGTATCTAGGCAATCTCCAGCCCTCCCTCACTGCAGTTCCTGTTGTGCAGGACTAAATTGTAGTGATCTAAATTAAGATCTTGTCAGCTAGCAGGAGGAGGAGGAGGTAAACTCAGCTTTTATAAAAACATAACTAAGTTTAAATGCTGATCTTCCAAATCAATTTTAAAAGCAGGTTTTTGATACCTCAGGGGCTCTAAAGGTGAATGTAAATGTGTATGTGTCGCTCTGTCATTGTAGTAAAACTCAGAGATAGCTACGGTACGGCTATATTACAGTAGCAGTCTTGGATGCAGATTTTCTGAATTCTGTGCATCTAAGGTGAGAAGACACAGAATGGTGGTGGGGTCTGTGGAAAGCAGTGTGGACAAAGTTCCATTTGAATATGTAACAGCTTCTAAGTTGTATTGCAGTTTGTTGAAATTGGAATAGTTACAAGTATTGAAGTGAACCACAAACAAGTGGATGTTGCAAAAAAAGGCCAAGAAGTCTGTGTTAAAATAGAACCTATTCCTGGTGAATCGCCTAAAATGTATGGACGACACTTTGAAGCAACGGATATCTTAGTCAGTAAGGTAAAAATTTCCTAGCAGACTTCCACTGGTTTCTGTGTTTTGTTTTAAGGTTGGTGGCATGTTGGTGACTTGAAGTAGAGGCTGTATGTGAGAGCCTGAGCAAAATATTAGAGGCACTGGCGTTGACTCTTACAGTAGTGCTATTAAGAATGCAGACTTGCATCACCAAAGGGTGTGAAACTGGAACTAAATAATTCTTGCATCATCCTTCCTTCTGAGACATAGGAAATAGTTCGCTAAGAGCAAAGGACCACAGGGGAGAGGCCCATATTTTCAGTGCACTGAATGAATGTCTACAGCCTTTTGTAATGCATCACTTTATATGTACAACTTTGTCCAGCTAGCACTTGGGACAGATCTGTCATGCATCAAGACTTTATACATGTTAATATACTAGCTGCTGCAGTTTGCCTGTTCTGAGATGCAAGGAATAAACACAGATAATTTGTTTAGTCTAATCAATTTCAGATTTTTAAAACGACTTTGTGTTACAGTAACAGGGACAGAGCTCCATTATTCTAAGCACTATGCAAACATAGTGGGACAGTCTGTGCCCCAAAGAGCTTACAATCTAGATAAGATAGGCAAAGGATAGGACGGGAAACTGAGGCAAAATGGATTGTCTATGTAGATGTTAGGGCAAAGGTGATATTAGAACCCTGGTTTCTTCACACCTAGTCTAGTGCCTGTCCTCTAGACCATGCCACATTCAATATTTTGGGGAATAATTTAATTACAACACTTGTGTATTTCTAATATTCACATGTTGTGTATTTACAGATTAGTCGTCAGTCCATTGATGCCCTGAAGGACTGGTTTAGAGATGAAATGCAGAAGTCTGATTGGCAGCTGATTGTAGAACTGAAGAAAGTGTTTGAAATAATCTAGGCTGGTTTTTTGCTTGTTTATTTTTTTAAACAATGAGCAGGCTGGACTAGGACTCACCTATTCCTGTTCTAAAAATCACCAACAAAGTCAGAGTATGGAAGAGACTGTTAGACTTACGTTTGGGAGGAAAATATGTGGATAAAATGTTTTCCATGAGAAACCAAGAAACTTACACTGGTTTGACAGTGGTCAATTTACATGTCCCCACGGTTCCACTGTGCCTGTTCACCTCTCCCACCGCCCTTCCCTTATAGTGGCTGCTGTTTTAAAGTTTGCCCTTCCCCACCCCACCAATCAATAAAAATTGAATTTTTATTACAGAACTAAAATCTTTCACTTTTATATTGATTATATCAGTACGAAGTATTTGATTAACCAAGCTTCTGCAGACTTTGGGTTCTTGGACATTTTTGATGTAAGAAATAATTCTTTATTTATGCATACCTCTCTCTACCCTTGATTTTCCCCCTCCCCCCCCTTTTCCCATCATTCTTCTGCTTTGTGCCTATAGGAATTTTTTAAAATAGAAAATTAGGTAATCAGCTATTTCTGTATTTGCTTTGTGTGAAACAATGATGTAAAGCATAGTTGGCCACCTTTTATTGCTTGTACAGTTTATGAAAGTCAATCTGTAATCGTTACAAGGCAGAGCCACAAATAAAGGAAATGGACACGTGAGCCCTTTCGTTGTAACTCATTTAAATAAAGAAAGCAACTGTGAAGGGGCAGTTCTGTATACATCTGTAGGTAACAGAACTTGTGTGAGTCCATCGTTTCAAAGAAGGAAACCACCCAACATCTGTCTCCTGCAGTGCTGCCACCCCCATGGGCCAAAAAAGAAAATTGCTGTCAAATAAAATGTTCACGGTGTAGGTTTGGGACTCTAAAGCACCAAAATGTCAGCTATAATGCCAGAGGAGTTCTGGTAGAACTAAGGGATGTAACTTCTGTTTTCTTGCCATTATTCAGAGTGGTGCTAAGTAGGCATAACAACACGTGCAGGCAGATACAGTAAGAGAGTGCTCTTATCTCCAGTGGCTGAGCCCAACTTTAACTGTTGCAGCAAAGGTAGTGACTGGTTCAACAGCTGAGGACTTGAGAGCAGATTCCACCAGTGCAAAAAGCACCTGCTAACTTCGAGTGGGTGGTAGATGGAAATAAGTCTACAGTGGGGGTAGCTTTGATTTTTGGTCCCCTTGAAAAGGACACGCAATTCCACATTGTAAACCTAGATCTACTAGAATCTTTTTCAGTTGTTGCTGAGTAAATAGCCTTTACTGGGTGTCAGGAAACCCTCAGACGTCATGTAAAAGATTATAAAGGGAAAGAAATCAAACTTGTGTACCCATGTTGTCAGCACAGTCCTAAAGCTAACTTGAAATATGAAATCTCACATTCTAATTGTAGAAATTCACTGTTCAAAGAAAAGTTGCCATTTAACCAACTGAATTGGACTAGGCAAGAGACCAACAAATTCTGGTGGCAGTAATGAAGACCAAAGAGGGCTTTGAACTAAACATCGATTTTGGAGGTATGATAAGCCACTCGCATCTGTGTACAGAGATTAGTTAGCAAGTGGAGTGATCTTCAGGAGCTAGAGAGCTTTGGCTGGATTCCACCTTGCCTCCCCCTGCTCTTTTTTTTTTTTAAAGGGCTGGAGGAACTCCCAATCCAGGGCACCTTAATTTAACAACTGTGTTCCTTGACAGATTATTTTGGACTACAGTGGCAATGAGATTATCTTGAACAAGAATGTGTTTCTGAGAAGTGATCTTTTAATCATTAATTGTGCAACAACAATGCCATTCAGACCTTTTAAGCTCCCTTGGGCAAGAACTAGTTTTCACTGTAGTCAAATCAATGATCCATTCTTGATGTTTATGTGCCTGGTGCACCAGGACAGGAGATTTTTTCCCTTAGTGATACTGGTTGGGTCGGTCAATGCAATTGCTGCTGCTCTGCAATGGTATACGGGGTAGAGCTACTCCTGACCCCTCTCAGTTCCTTCGTACTGGACAGATTTCAAGACATATGAAGGCGTGTGGGTCATGGAATGGATGTCTGCAACATCTCAAAGAACAGCAGTTACAGGTTCATAACCATTTTTTCTTCTTCGAGTCCATTCTACTGCTGGCTTGAGCTGCATGTGAATCCTCTCACCTGAGTGTGTTGCCCACCCATCCCCTTCCCCGCATAATAAACGAAGGGACTACACATGCAAAGCTGGCCTCGGCCTCTAGATTGTTGGGGGCTGGCATAATGAGAAGCAAAAGTAGGATCAGGTTGCAGCTGTACAACTGTGAGGGATAAGTGCTCGAGCTGGGAAGGCTGCATATCATCTTGAAGGGGTGAGTGCCCTGGCTGACAGTTACATGAGCTATGGAGTAGTGTGCACCTTCGAAGAGGAAATCCACAATGAGATTGATGAAAGTCGTCCTCATTTTGCCTACACCTACCACAAACAGGTGTTCGGCAAATGTAAGGGTTCAGTCCTAGCCAACATCCACTGGCTGGAGTCGCTCCTCAGAGCATGAAGCCCAGGGAGGAAAGTTGGTAAGTAAATTGCCTGATTGCTGTGGAAGAGAGATGCCTTTGAGAAACGTTGGGTGAGGGCATAGCGATGCCTGGTCACTCCATGAGGGCATAGGTGGCAGGCAGACACCAGCATGCTCACTTCTGCCACCAAAAAAATGTAGTCAGTGAATGATGAAGCAATAAACGTGCACCCGTTAAGTCAAAGGGTGGCTGCACGAGCTTGGCTAAACACCAGGTTTAAGTCCCATGGGGGAAAGAGCCTCCTATAGTCAGAGAGAGAAATTGGCTGTAGGGGGCTGGGCTAGACAAAAGCCAGAGGGTAGGGGCATGTGCACCTTGCTAGAACTAATGCAAAGGCCGTGCAGCTCTGCTGGACTCCCAGTAGAAATGGGGTAGGGAGGCCAAGGCAGAAATGGGCTCTTGGGTCTTAGCCCCATCATGTCAGCCATCACTAGCCTCAGAGCTCAGCACCACTGAGAGCCTCCCCCAGTCTGCTAGCAGGGAGCCATGACTGGGAAGAAATTAGGTACTCCGGCCAGCTCTGTGGGTGCTTCCTCCTGGCGCCAGCTTGCCTTTACGCCTTTCCCTTACTGCAGTTTCTCACCCTGGGGTATGTGTACCCTGGGGCTACGCGAGACATGGGCACAGTGTACATGGGGGAAAGTGCGAAGGGGAGGCAGGTGCCAGCTCCTAACTTCCGGGGAAGCTGCGCGGCAGCCCCCCTCTGAGTCCCAGCTGGGAGGTGGGCAGTAGCCACCAGCTTGTGGAGGCGGCAGCTGCCAGCCCGCTTCCTGCCAGGTCCCAGCTGGGAGCATCCTGTGTCTCACTTGGTGGCCGCCCCCTGCTCCCTGGCTCTAGGCCAAGGACCAACCTCCCGTGCCCCGGCTTGACAGTGCGAAACACTGCGCTACGGGCCCTCACACGCTGCAGGGCAAGAGCGGCGGGACAGGACACCTGTGCCTCAGCCAAGTACTGAACATGGGTGACGACCTCAGTGACGCCTGGTTAGCAAATTGGGGCACACACCACCTCAGTCAGCCTCCTCCCTGCCCAAGGCAGCAGGGAGCTGGTGTGGCCTCATTTCCTCGAGCTGCGTAGAGTGCCCACGTTAAGAGGGCAGCTGCCTCCCTAGAGCATCTGTAACTAGGTCAGGAGAGCGCCATTTAGGGCCTTCTCCACCCACGTGCCCCATAAGCGAGCTCATATTAGAGCACACAGAAATGTTGTGGTAACTGCCATCTTCCCTGCCTCCGACAGCTAAATGGACCAAGCCACTGTACAGCTGCACAGAGGGGTTTGGACCCTGCTCAGGTCCCTGGTGGGGCCAGGATCAGCAGGTATCAACTCCTAACTCAAAAGGTGCAAAGCTAAAGTTTATGGAGAGGAAATTTTATTCAACAACTGAACTACAACGCTGGCGTTCTCCTCCGCCAGTACTGGTGGCATGTTAGTTCCCCTGGGACAATGCTTTCTCACTGGCAGACAAGCTGCCGGAGCCAGCCAGCTAAGAGTTTCTTGCAATAGTGACAGGGAGAGCGGGTAGCTCTCAAGTCATGCTGGACATGGGCCCATTGCTCTGCAGCACAGGCTGTGGCACCACCCATAAGGCACTCTTCAGGAGGGCCAACCGCCCAGCAAGAGCTTCCTTCGGAGGGTTTGGCATTTTGCAGCAGCCTGATGACACACCTCATAGCCTTAGCCAGTCTAGGGCTACATAAGTAGTTGAGTATTTACAGCCCTCTCCCAAAGACACGCCTAGTAGGGCCACAGCAGTACCACCCTTCTCCTTTCACATCCCAGGACCAGGAGCAACTGCGAAGGACTGGATCTTGGAATCGATGAAAGGAAAAAGCTACAGGAGGGGAACCACCTCTCCTACGCTCTTTGTCACTGAGCTTGTCCAAAAGCCTGGGAACATCATGTGAACAGTTTAGCGTTCTTGTTGAGGGCAAATTACCAGTTTGCCAGTGGTAGCTGGCTGTTTTTCCCAAGGGGCTACCCTACTTCCCCAGCGCTTGCACCCAAAGCACTACAAATGAGTGAGTCTTAAGAAGTTTATTTCTGACTCCTCTTTCCCCTCTGCTTCTCCCCCCCTTTCTCCTTCAGTCAGTACAACACTTCCTCCTAGTGGGAGCCATAGAGAAATTTCCTTCATGACACAGAGGAAAGCAGTTTTATTCTCACTCCATTTTAGTTCCAAAACCAAAAGGAGGTCTCGAACCCCTACTAGGCCTGTGATAGTACATAAAGAAAATAAAATGTGTCATGGTCACACTGGCTTCCATTATCCCCCCACTAGGTCCTGGCACCAGGTATGCTGACCTTGACTTAAAGGACAAGTATTTCCCTGGGGCAACACACAAAAGCCACAGGAAATTCCTCAGCTGTGTGGTTGACCCATCTCACGCTCAGTCTGCAGTCCTGCCACTTAGGCTAGCCGTCCCCCCACATGTTCTTACACAAGAAATGGTAGTGGTGGCTGCCCTCCTGGGGACATGAGTTCAAGTCTTTCTGAACATGGACAGCTGGTTGGTGAGAGGCCACTTCAAGAGCCAAGTGCTATCCAGCGTGGCCAGGATCCCATCCCCTTGGGGTACCCTGGGATTGTTGAACAATGAAGACAAAGTCAGTCTTCAGCCGTTTAGAGTCTATAGGAGTGGTCTGGATGCTATAGGAGCCAGGGCTTTCCTCCCACAAAACAGGTTCCAGGCATTGTTGGCTGTGGCAATAGCTGTGAAGACACATCCTAGCATAACAGCATGGAATTGCCTCAGGCTTCTAGGGCCCATGGCCTCATACTTACCCTGTTAGGCTGTATCTGAGGGATGGCTGAGCACGGTGTACTTCCTGATATCTTATCCACTGGATAAATTGGTTCGAGTGCCCACAGGAGATTTAGCCTGTTTGGGGACTGGTGGCTTTACCCAACCTATAGACATGTGGGACTTCCCCCACAACCTACTTCGACTCTGGTTCCAGATGCTTCCACCCAAGGTTGGGGAGCCCACATGGGAACTCTGCAGCCTCCAGGGCTGTGGTCTGGCCAAGATTTGGCTCTTCATGTGAATAAGAACTGAGAGGCATTGGTCTAGCTTGTCATGCTTTCCCTCCCCCCATCAAGGGAAGGAATGTTCTAGTTCGTATGGATATCAGAGTGGCGATGGTCTATGTGAACAGACAGAGAGGGGCCACATTGACACTTCTGTGCCAATAGACAATAATGCTGTAGCAATCTTGCATCACTAACTCAATCCACCTCAAAGCATCCCACTTTCCAGGTGTCCAGTCACCACACATGGTCTTGCTCTGCCCCGGATATAGTCAGCTACATTTCCCAAATGTAAGGCATTTCCACCTTGACCTCTTTTCAGGCAGGCCCAATAGGAAATGTCATCAATTACACAGCTGTGGCTCTCAGATGCCCTTTACTGTTGCCCTGGAAAGACAATCCCATGTATGCTTCCCCTCCTAGCCAGTCTTAAAAAAAAATAAATAAATAAATCAAAAAGGACCATGTGCATGTGATCCTCATCGCACCTGTGTGCTATTACCACCATTGGTTTGCCTCTCTGCTGACCCTTCCAATCAGAGCTCTGACAACACATCCAGCTGACTCAGACCTGATCTAACAGGACCATAGCTCACGGCCTTCAACCCAACCAAAAGGCTATCCATTGTACAGCATGGATGCTCCATAGCTAACACCTCAGGCATAGGGCTGTGCAAAACATCCTCTTAACTAGCAGAAAACAGTCTGGAAAAGAGTCGCCTTCTGGTCTCATCAAAAAGGTGTTTCCCTAGTCTAGATGCCAACACAACACGTGCTGAACGACTTGTTATAAGCAGTAAGCTGCTAGGGGGGTGGGGGGAGTGAATCCCCCCCCCCTTTTTTAAAGTGGAAGGGCTAAGCCTGGCAACTTTTTAACATGGGTGTAGTTTGAGGGGCAAGGAGCCATGTTGCCCCCACCCAAACTGCAAGCCTACAGCAGGCGCAGAGCAGCAGGGGCTGCACTTCATGGCAGGGGAGATGACAAGGTGATCAGCTCCCTGATGCGCAGCACAGCCCTGCTAGCAGTGCCAGCCTCTTCCCCGTGGGGCAGCTGAGGTGGGCGTTAGTCCCCACTTGTCCCAGGGTCCTGTCCTGGGCTCCTTCTCTCCCCCCCAAGGCCCTATCTCCTGGCCAGGCTGGAATCCAGAGCTGCGCCTTGGTCAGAGCCACCCAGGGAACCTGGACTGCTGTGGGGAGCCCTGGACCCTCCATCTGCCATGGTTGGGGGCCAGGTTGCCTAAGAGCACCCCCTGCTTCATGTCCTTGCCCCCTGGGGTGCACTCCCAGTGCAGGGGGAGGGTCTGCCATTCCCCACAGTGGCCCGGGCTCCCTTACCACTGCCCAGCTCTGACTTGCAGCCGGGGCGCAGGGGGAGGAGGAGGAAGGGGCGAGGGCCATGGTGTGGGAGGACACTAGGGGTAACGGGTGGGGCCACTGACTCATCTGGCTAGGGAGGCATGGAATTGCTCAGTGGCCGGCGAGGATCACATCAGGGCCATGATAGCCAGAGTGTCCATAGGTAGCCATGGTACCAGGGGCTGAAAAAACAGTTACTAACCTTTCTATGACTGTTGTTCTTCAAGATGTGTTGCTCACATCCATTCCCACAGAGGTGTGCGCACACCACGTGCACCGTCACCAGAAGCCTTTTCCTAGCAGTATGTGCCAGGTCAGCTCCGGTGCCCCTGGAGTGGCACTTTCATGGCAAGGTATATAGGCAGCTGCTGCTCCTCTTCCAACTCCTTGGCGTTCTACATAGAGAGAACCAAACCATTTCAAAAGACCAATTTTGCAGCAGTTGGAGAAAGAGTAAAAGGGGGCCAATCTTGGCCCAGAGAATCTCCTGATGGAGTACATCAGGCATATGCATGTGCTATAGTATGGCAAAAGTCCCACCTCCATGACAAGAACAACATGGTTACTTACTAGCAACTGTTGTTCTTCGAGACGTGTTGCTCATATCCATTCCACTAGGTGAGTGCGTGCCCTCGAGCACGGTTCCCGGACTTTTTTCCCTAAGCAGTCTCTTTAGGGCCAGCTCCAGCGCCCCCTGGAGTGCCATGCTCATGCCGCAGTATATAGGGCACTGCCGGCCCCACAGACCCTCAGCCCTTTCTTTCTGCCGACTCCGACAGTGGGGACGGAGGGTGGGTGTGGAATGGATACGAGCAACACATCTTGAAGAACAGCAGCTACTGGTAACTGGTAAGTAACCATGTTTTCTATCTTCGAGTGATTGCTCATGTCCATTCCACTAGGTGATTAAAAAGCCATACCTTGGAGGTGGGTAGGAATCACCAATGAGCTGCCCTCAGCACTCGTGCATCCTCCCTCGCCTGCTGGACGATGGCGTAGTGCGAGGCAAAGGTGTGCACCGACGACCAGTTGGCAGCTTTGCAGATGTTGTGCAGGGAAACCCTTTCCAGAAAGGCTGCCGACGAGGCCTGGGCCCTGGTTCAGTGCTCTGTCATGATCCTGAGGGCTGGACGTCTGCCAGCTCATAGCAGTGCTTTATGCAGGCGGTGATCCATTTGGAGATGCACTGTGTGGAGACCAGGGATCCCTTCATTCTGTCCACCACCGCGACGGAGAGTTGCATAGTCCCCTGGAAGGGCTTTGTCCTCTCGATGTAGAAGGCCAGGGCCCTCCTCACATCCAGGGTGTGCAGTCTCCTTTCCTCCTCCGACCCATGCAGTTTAGGAAAAAACACAGGGAGGAAAATGTCCTGATTATAATGGAACTGTGAGACCACCTTGGGCAAGAAAGCTGGGTGGGGTCTCAGCTGCACCTTATCCCGGAAGAACACGGTATAGGGGGGCTCCAAGGTCAGTGCTCTTAGCTCAGAAACCCTCCTACCCAAGGTGATGGCCACCAGGAAGGCCACCTCCCAGGACAGGATTCGCAGAGGGCAAGTGGCCAAGGGCTCGAAGGGGAGCCATGTGAGTCTAGAGAGGACCAGGTTGAGATCCCAGGGAGGCACCGGGTCACGGACCTGCGGATAGAGCCTCTCAATCCCCTTAAGGAACCTCACTGACATTGGGTGGGAAAACAGGGACTGCCCCTCCAACGGCTGATGGAAAGCTATGGCCACCAGGTGCACCCTCAGGGAGGCTAGCACCAAACCCTGGAGTCTAAGCTGTAGTAAATACTCCAGAATAGCCTGTATAGGGGACACACCCGGGGGGATGTCCTGTGACTCCACCCAGCAGGTAAACCTCTTCCACTTGGCCCTACATACGACCTGTGTGGAAGGTTTTCTGCTGCCCAGCAGAACGTGCTGGACCTGTGCCGAGCAGGCTCTTTCCTCATCCATCATCCAGAGAGTCTCCAGGCCGTCAGGTGCAGGGAGTCCAGGCTCGGGTGCAGTAGGCGACCGTGGTCCTGGGAGAGCAGGTCTAGAATCCTTGGGAGTTCTATCGGCGTGGCCACGGAGGGGTCCTGCAGCATGTTGAACCAGTGCTGTCTTGGCCATGCTGGGGCAATCAGGATCACGTCTGCTCTGTCCCTCTTGATTTTCAAGAGGACCGTGGGTAAGAGCGGGATGGGGGAAACACATACATGAGGGTCCCCGTCCATTCGATGAGGAACGTGTCAGAGATGGAGCCCGGCTTGCGACCCTGGAGCGAGCAGAACCTCAGGCACTTCCTGTTTCAGGTCGACTCGAACAGGTCCAGTCGGGGAACACCCCACTCGCGGAAAATCCTGGCTGCTACCTCCAGATGCAATGACCAGTTGTGTCAGGGTAGAAACGACCTGCTGAGGCGGTCCGCCTCGTCGTTCCTGACCCCCAGGAGGTGAGAGGTAGTTAAACAGAAGTTGTGCCTCACCGCAAAATCCCAAAGTCGAACTGCTTCCCGACAAAGCGCCCTGAAACGCGCCCCCCCTTGTTTGTTGATATAAAACATTGCTGTGGTATTGTCCATCAGCACCTGTACCATCTTGCCCAATAAAAACTCGAGGAACACTTTGCATGTCAGCCTGACTGCCCTGAGTTCTTTCACATTGATGTGGAGGCCCTCTCCTCCTGAGACCAGCGCCCTTGTGTGCTCAGGCTGCCGCTGATGTGGGCCCTCCACCCTAAGTCCGATGCATCGGAGATGAGGGTGACCGAGGGGGTCAAGTCCCTGAACGGAACCCCTTCCAACACCGTCCTGGGGTTCCTCCACCACTGTAGTGACACCAGAACCGTGGGGGAACTGTCACCATTCTGTCCAACTGGTGTTGCTGGGCATGTACGCTGAGGCCAACCAACCTTGGAGGGGCCTGAGCCTGAGGCGGGCCAACCTCACCACATACGTACACGTGGCCATGTGACCCAACAGCTGAAGGCACTGCCTGGCTGTCGTTGTGGGGCATCGCTGTAGTTGCGAGATTATCGCTGACACGGCCTCGAACCTCGAGCGTGGAGGGAGGCTTTGGCTCACACCAAGTCTAGGGAGGTCCTATAAACTTTATGCACTGTACTGGGGACAACATCAATTTCTGCTTGTTGATGAGCAGCCCCAGACTGTTACAGGTGGCATAAACGAGGGAAACCACCTCGTGCACCTGAGACCTGGACCAGCCCCTTATTAGCCAGTCATCCAGGTGGACCCCTCTGCGCCTCAGGTAGGCTGCCACCACCACCACACACTTTGTGAAGACCTGGGGGAGGATGATAGGCCAAAGGGCAGGACCATAAACTGGTAGTGGGCACCAGCTACTGTGAACCTGAGGAAGCGCCTGTGGCTGGGAAGGATGGAGATATGAAAATACGCATCCTTCAGGTCAAGGGCGGCAAACCAATTTCCTGGATTCAGAACTGAGATAATGGCCGCTAGGGACAACATGTGAAGCTTGAGTTTCTTTATGAACCTGTTTAACCTGCGCAGGTCCAGTATAGGCCTGAGGCTGCCCTTGGCTTTTGGGACGAGGAAGTACCTCGAGTAGAACCCCCTCCCCACCTTGAGTGGCGGAACCACTTCTACTGCTCCCTTGTCCAGGAGGGAGTGGACCTCCTGAAGGAGGAGTTGTTCGTGAGATGAGCCCCTTAGGAGGGGTGTGGAAGGGGGGGAATTGGGGGGAAAGCCACAAACTGGAGGGCGTAACCCCGGTGCACTGTGTCTGGAACCCAACGGACCAACGTGATGTCCGGCCAGTGCTGGTAGAAGGGCCTTAACCTGTCTCTGAAAGGCCAGGGGTAAATCCAGGAGGGGGATACTGATGCCACCCTTCGGTGCGGGTGACGGGGAGCGCTCTGTGCATTGGTGGCGCTTCTTCTTCGGCACTGGGGAGGCCTGGTGCTGAGGTGCCACTGGTGCCGGCGGGGCGCTCTGCACCAGCGACACATGCAGTGCCGAGGAGGCTCGAGGCAGCTCTGACGCCGGACGAAGCGCTGCCTCCATCAGGATTGCCTTCAGCCAAATGTCCCTCTCCTTCTGGGTCCTCGGCTTGAAGGCCTTGCAGATCTAGCACCGATCCTTACGATGCTGCTCACTGAGACATTTGAGGCAGCGATCATGGGGATCACTGACTGGGAAAGCCTTCCCACAGCCTTTGCAGGGTTTAAACCCCGGTGAGCCCAGCATGGCGGGTCGCTTGAGCCCTAAGGCTCCCTAACTTTCCTAACTAAACTATTCCTAACTCAACTTTAAACTAGCTAGGTTCAGGGAGAACTGCTATACTAACTAAGACAAAGGGAAAAGTACTTGCAGGAGCAAGCGTTGTTCTAGTCACCGTCACAGGCAAAAAGAAGGGACTGAGGGTCTGCGGAGCTGGTGGCGCCCTATGTACCGCGGTATGAGCGCAGCACTCCAGGGGACGCCGGAGCCGGCCCTACAGAGGCTCCTAAGGGAAAAAAGTCTGGGAACCGTGCACAAGGGCGCTCACTCACCTAGTGGAATGGATATGAGCAATCACTCGAAGATAGAACTCCTCCATTCTGCCAGGTACGCTGACCTGATTGATGGCTTCCTGCTATTCATAAGGACCATCAGAACAGGAGCGGAGCAGCCCTGCTCCACCTTGCTCAGCCATGCAGTTTCCATGCTGTCAGATGCAACGACCTGAAGTTCAGGTGGAGCAAGTGGCTGTGTTCCTGTGCGATCAGCTCTGGGAGCATCAGTAGGGTGATCGGTTTGTTCTCTGACGGGCTCAGGACAGTCGAGACCCAATGCTATCATGGCCATGCCAGGGTTATAAGGATCAGTCTCGCTTTGTGCCTCCTGACCTTGATCAACACCCTGTGGATCAGAGCCAGGGATGGGAAGGCATAAAACAGGCTCAGAGATTTTAAGGTGGTCTGAGGGTCCTTCAGGCTGTGCAATCATGTGTCCATTTGGTCAGAGAAGACAGAGCCTCCTTCAAACAGCAGGTCCTGTACCGTCATCTGTAACCCATAGGGTAGACCTGCTGACTGGAGCCAGGAGTTGCGCCTCATCACCACCTCTGTGGCCATGGCATGTGCTGCTGTAGCCGCCACGTCCCAGGAGGCCTAGAGAGATGCTATAGCTCTGCCTTCCTTCACCAAAGCCGCAAACTCCACCCTAGACACCGACGGAAGGAGTTCCTTAAATTTAGGCATGACAGTCCATGAGTTGAAGTTGTATCGTCTTAAGAAGGCCGGGTAGTTCGATATTCTTAACTGGAGGCCCGCCAGTGGAGTATACCTTTCTCCCTAGCAGATCCAACTTCCTGGCTTCCTTCGTCTTGGGAGATGGACCCTGCTGCCCTTGCCACTCCCACTCATTGACTGTGGCCCTCACTAGGGATTCGTACTTCCTCTTGACCTGTTTCACCATGTGCTAGAGATATGTGGGAGTTTGCCATAGTGCTTCTATTGACTTTGAAATGGTCTCATTAAGGGGTAAGGCCATCCCTTGTTGAACCAGGCGGTGCCAGTATGTCCACCAACGCCGGGGCAGAGACTTCTATTTCCTCCACTTTCAAACCTAGGTTTTGGGCCATCCTCTTTAAGAGTTCCTGGTGGGTCTTGCAATCATCCTGCATGGGGGCTATGGACATACCTGCCACTGCCTCTTCCGGAAAGGATGATGATGTGGCCAGGATCATCTTAGGGTCTTGGGGCTCTGCCAGTGCTAGTGGGTCTTCTGCAGGAGTCCCGTGGGCCTCTGCCACCTCTGCTCCTGATACCAATTCTCTCTCTGACAGGGGAGGAGGAGGTGGTACTCTTGCTTGCAAGGGGGCTGAGTATGACCAACCTGTGAGGGAGCTTTGGAAGTTCTGGGACATCCTCAGGGATCCACTAATCACTGGGGTGGCATCTGCCACTGGGCTGGAGTCCATGTTGGTGGGATGGGCCTGTGAGATGTTGCCTCATATTTCTGGCCTGACTGGTATCCACGCCATCTGAAGAGGGATGGGGGGGGGAGGAGTTGTTTGGTGGACAGGCTGCAAATTGGATGGCGTTATTGGGGGGGTTGGGGCACTGCACTAGGTAAATCAGGTTAATGGAAGGCCACAAGTGCCAATGAAGTTTTCCTGTGCTAGACCCTAGCCTCCGTCTCCCCACCCTTTTTTCACCCCCATCTTCCCCCCGTTCTCTCATCCTCTTCTCTCATCCTCTGGGTCATGCTGACACTGTTTCGCAACCGTAAGCTAAATTAAATTGGCTTGTACGGGAATTATTTAGGTTTGCTTATCAGTATAAGATACAGTGCAGGTGCTATATGCTGTTTGCAGCTCTAGTGTGCTTGCCGCATGATCAAAGTACCCATTGGCTACCCCTGTCCCTGCTAGCCAACCACGGGGCTGGTTGCAAGGCGTCAGAAGCATGTAATGGTTGTAGCTGCTTGAAGGAAGGAAAGGGAGGGGGGACGAGCCCCCTGTTGAAATTAAGTAAGGTATAAATAAAGTTGTGGCTTGCAACTTTGGTGTGCAGGATTTGAGACAAACAGTCTCCCTCCCTGAAATAAACAGCTTCTGCAAGGATTTCTCCGTCTCGGTGTCTGATTGGGCTGATTGCACACTGGGCTCGAACCCAGACTATTGGGGCCTCACTCGGGGTCCTCCGGGACTCCCAACAGCGTAACCTCTGCATATTATGTTTAAAACCCAGTGGTCTGAGGTAACGTTTGCCCATTCGCTGAAGAACGGGTGCAGCCTGTCCAAAAGGGGGCAGGAAGGATCCAGAGGACCAGAAGAGGTGCCACCCTCGGGCGCACCGTCAAAATTGGCCTTTCTTATTGTTCGGGCCCTTGGAGGGTCCTTGCTGAGTCCCAGAGGAGGGGGCAGGCCTACTGCGCCTGCAGTACCCTCTATTCCTATCCCGACCCCTTTTGGGTGGATAGGATTTAGGCGGTGGACTAGGCTGTTGTCAAGGTTGTTGGGGGAACTAGCGTCTAGAGGCCTGTGGAGTGTAGAGGCCTAAAGAGTGCAGGGTGGCTCGGGAGTCTTTGAGGGCATGCAGCTTCTCATCTGTCCTGTCCGAGAGCCGACCCATCGAAAGGAAGGTCCTGGATCAACTGCTGCACCTCCTGGGAGAACCCCAAGGATTGCAGGGAGGAGCACCTCCTCATGGCCCCCATGGATGCCATAGCCCTACTGGCTGTGTCTGCTGCGTCACTGGCTGATGACGAGGGATGCACCATGGCTGGCACAGCCCTATCTAGCACTGTGGCAAAGTCAGCAGCCTGGTCCTGGGGCAAGGCCTCTGCAAACCTCTGGAGTGAGGTTCCAGAGGTTCAAGTTGTATCTCCCCAGCAGCACCTAGTGATTAGCTATGCGCAGCTGAAGGGCCCCAGTGGAGTGCACTTTACGCTCAAACAAGTCAAGCTTCTTGTTGTCCTTGTTCTTAGGTGTGCAGGTATGCACCTGGGGCCGGGAGCATAAACAAATTCAAACCCTTCCGTGGGCACATAGTATTTCTTCTCGGCGCCCTTGGAAGTTGGGGCTACCGAGGCGGGGGTTTGCTATAAGGCCTTAGCCAGTTTTAGCACCCTGTCATGCACTGGCAGGGCTACTCAAGAGGGATCTCACACCCCGTAGTCACCAAACAGGGGGTCCTCCTCCTCAGACAGCTCTTTAACCTCCATGTTGAGGTTTGAAGCCACCCTCTTCAGTAGTTCCTCATGTGCCTTAAAATCCTTTAAGGGAGCCCTCTGGTCCTGGAAGGCTGCCTCTTCTGGGGAGGAGGACTGCAGTTGCCTGCCCCTTTTACAGAGTCCGGGGCAGACGGGAGCGGTGCCACCACGAAGATGAGTATTGCCTTGGCATCGAAGATTTTCGGTGCCACTTGCCTTTCAGAGAACTGGATCGGTGCCGATGGGATCCGCGCAGTGCCGAGCTAGCCTCTGGCAACCAGGATCTGTGGTGCGGTGCCAGGGAGCGAACTGATGCTGGACTTCTTGTCGGGGATCTGGACCGGCACCGTGATGAATGGCTCAGTACCAGGGACCTCGAGCCTGAGGATGACAAATGGCGCCGAGTGACTCTCAAGCAGCGTCCGGTGCCAGAGGACTTCGGTGCCAGGGACCATTCCCTGTGTGGAAAGGATGAGCTCGACAAGGTGGACTCAGAGCTAGATGGGGAGCTTCCATGCTCTACCCCTGGTAGCCGTCTGGCAGGAGACTATTCCCTGACTAGGGCTTTCGACTAGCCTCCTGGGGCACACAGCGCATATTTACCCCTAGATACCAGCCCCTTCTCCCTCGGCCGAGGTGGGGGCGGAGGCGTGGGTAGGGCCATCAGGGCTCTCACTGCCCGGGAAGCCTCTGGTGTCGATGGCACCTACAGAGGCAATCCCCACCTGCCAGGAGTCGGGGGAGGCTCTCTGCAAGGAGATGCAGGTATCGAAGCAAGCTCAACGGGACTTGGCTGCGTCTCTACACTCAACCCCACGGGTATCAGCAGTATGGGGAAGTGGGCGCCCACCATGCGCTCTTTTTCTTCTTTGGTACCAGAGACTTGCGCTGCGATGGCTCTGGTGCCGACAGTGCACTCCGCACTGAGGAAACCATCAGTGCCAACTTGGGGTGTGGAGGCTCAGAAGCAGGACAGAGCACTTCTTCCATAATAATGGCCTTCAGCCTAATGTCCTGCTCCTTTTGAGTCCGTGGCTTAAAAGCCTGACAGACACTTAAGGCAGTGGTCATGGGGTTCACTCACTGGAAAAGCCTTGCCCCAGCCTGTGCAAGGCTTAAATCCAGGGGATCCGGGCATGGCCGAGTCCCTGTTGAGCCCTAAGGGCTTCTCTCTAATAACTAACTAATTATCTATTAACTGCACTAAGTACTAATTACAAAACTGCAGGAATATGAAGGGGTAAGATACTTGTATTAGCAAGGTTGTTCCAGTAACTGTCATGGGCAGAAAGAAGAGACTGAGGGGCCATAGGGTTGGTGGTGCCTTATGTACCACGGCATGAGCGCGGTACTCCAAGGGGCACCTGAGCCAACTCTACGGGGTCTGCTAAGGGGAAAAAAGTTCCAGGAACCCATGCACGGTGGCATGCACTCACTTATACTGGCATGGATATGAGCAATCACTTGAAGGAGAACAGGAATATCCTAGCACCAGGCATTGATACACTTTGGTTCCTGCCAATTTCGAGTAATACAAAAGGAAGCTGACTAGTACAAAGATACAGTAAGCCTATAGCCATTAACAAGTACCAACCTCTATACAATAAAATACTAAGAAGAAGGGAAATGCTTGCCAACACCCATCACAGCAGGTAAGGAGCTGAGGGAGGGACTGTGCTTTACACATCTGCACAGCAATGGGCACGTGCACCATCCTGATGAGCACCAGTGAGGGAAAAATCTCCTGCGGTTGTGCAGGGGGCCTTGACCCCCCCCTTAAAGTGGAATGGACATGTGCAATCAACTGAAGAACTAACTTTCTAATGAACGACTTTAAGGTCACTCTGGAACAATTCCCACCCCCTTGCCAGCAAATGAAATTTGCATTATTTAATTTTAGAAGGAAAATAACCTTCCCAATGTGACTAGGGAATTCACTTTCCAGGCCTGTTTCAGGGTGGCTGTAAAAGTAGGTAGCAGATATGTTGTGTATTTTCTTTACATTCTTTTATAACATTTAGTGACAGTTGCATAATTTGCAATGTCATCTGGAACAGATACATGGAAGTAAGGGTATCTGAAACCATCATCTGGTACCATCTGGTTGTGTGAGATGGCAGGTTGCTTCACCATTGACTTCAAAGCACAGGCTAACAGGGCCTATTGATCTACTATGCCAAAACCACCTCATGGATATTAGGAAATATTTATCACACACTTATGCATTGTTGCAAGTTACTGCTAGTGTAGTGGAGGCAAAGCAGCCCTAAAAATAATCAACTCTTCCCCTCACCTCCAACTTTACTTTATTCATTCTTGTCTTGCAAAAATTGGTCCTTTGCTAATTGTAGAGCAAAGGGGTCAGTGTAAAAATGGTCTCTGTCTGGGCTGAAATGGTCAACGTGTGGCTGAAATTTAGGACTAAAGGAAGCTCACTGGAAAAATCAAGCTCAAATTGCACATTTGACCCAAAGGCACAAAAAACAAGGAGCAAGACATGTTGTGTTGCATGGTGCAATTCAGTTCACATGGCCTCAGCAAAGTGGCTGGGCTTTATCTCTGATTTTTCATGCATCTGCTCACAGTCACAATACAGCAGAGCAGGGGGGAAAAACTGATAGCTTGGACCAAGAAAGTGAATTTCAAGCTGTTCCATTTGATAAGGGTTCTGCTTATCTTCCACATGAGCTTTAGTTTATAGCCCCACTCAGAGAACATTGTCATGATGCAACCACAAGATAAAACACACAGATCATGGCAAGAAAAATCTGCATCCAAGAGAAAAAGCCCCAAATACTTATTTCTGAGAACAAACTGGAAAAAGTAATCCTTTAGTCAGTTGTGCCATCATGCAAACAAAGCAGGAATCTGATGAGCCTTCCTTGCCTTAAACAGTAGGACAACCTCTGACTGCAGTACACAGGTTATTTTTCCTCTCTTCAGACCGTCTCAAAGCGAGAGACCTTTGTGGCTGTCACGCAGGAATTGCCCATCTCTCCTATTGGTTGAATAAGATCAGCAGCACTACTGATTGGCAGCACTGAAAATTATTCACTATTTGCCATAGTAAGAATTGGTTGTTTCTGATGCTACCTGCATCTGATGAGCTGTTTTCTACAACTAACCCTTCAGTACTGCTCCTGTGGAAGGAAAAGAAGATGGAGTCTCTATTTTTCAGAGGAACCAGTCTGTAGAAATGGCTAACTAAGCATGAGATGGAATGTGCCTTTTTGGCTGATGTTTAATTTCAGAATGTGTAGCAATACCAAGATAGTTATGGGGCCTAGGGCGACGGCAGGTACGGAATGCGAAGGAAGACCTTGCAACTTAGATAGCGGGAGTCAAAACCTTTAGGCTAAGAAATTCCTAGATAAGGAGTTTTTAGTAAGCATTGCCATGGAAGCTGACACGTAAATAGACTTGTTTGTGTAAGACTATATAAGTTTTTAGAAATGTATGCTTAAGGTTGCCCCTTGCTATAGGGGACACCTTTCTTACGTGAGAAATAAACTTTGACTTTGCTAAACTGCTGCCTGGCTTATTTGGACCATCCGCAGGGCAATGGACGTGTAAGTAAGGACCCCCGAGTTTGGGTTCCTCCACACTCCCCCTTTCAATCTAAAGCTTAGCACTGCCTCGCCTATTAAGTGCATGAAGGAAGCCTTGGAACTGAATCAAAGGTATGGTCTAGGAGCTAATCTCTGTCCCTAGCACCAGACCTCAACAAACCTGGAGGTAAAATGAAGAGCAGTCATAAAAGTGTGAATTATGGCTGACAAATATAAGTGCACTAAAAATAAACATGCCAAAGCTGTCCTCTGGCATAGAGGAATGGGAGACATGTCTTGGAGGAAGAAATCCCTTACATTTAAAACCACTGCCACTAAAATTTGCGGCCGACACAAATGATGGGGACAGGTCAGTTATAAGGACCTATCCGGATAGTCTGGTTAGCCAGGTGACCGACTTAGCCATTTTGAGCATCCAGCCCCTGATGGTGACTGAATTCCATGTTTGTGTGGCCTAAGGTCCAGTGTGCTTCAACAGCAGCGGTAACTAGAAGTTGTGGACTATAAACTGTAGCATGTGGGGAGAACTTCCTGGCTTCTGCCAGGAAATACCCTCTGCCCTCCAGCAGGAAGTTTCAGCACTGACCGGCTGGGAGCACGAGGCAGAAAAGCAGAGAGGAGGCTGATGGACTATAATCCTGTTCTAGGTTTCTTTGCAGAATAAAACCTTGTTCCTGATGGTTGGTCTGAGTGGGTCTGGTCTGAGGTGACTACACACAACACAGAGCACACATAGGAGCCTCAGGCCCACTTTCCCAAAGTTGTGTAAAAAGTCACAAGGTAGACATTCCCTATCTTGAACAACCTTATTATGCTGGGCTAGTAGACAGGAGGGGCTACACTTGTATTTCTCTGTTCACATAAAACACTGCTGTGGTGTTGTCAATAAGGACCTAGACAGACTGAACATGAGGTAGAAATTGCTCAGAACATTGCCCACAACTCAAGAACGTTTGTGCATTACCTGGCCTCATAAGCAGTTCACAAACCCTGCTGTGCTCCCAGGCCATGGCTGGAGCATCCATTACCAAAAAGTCAGAGAAAGGAGAGGTAAAGAGAAGGGATCTCACTTGCACACGCTGTCTTGACTCGAAAAGACAACATCCCATCTGGGATGCACATTAATTTGTGTAGGTGGTAAAGAGGAGGACAATAGACTGACTTGAGCCATACCTGCCATGTTTGGAGGTGCAGTCTGGCATGAAGGAAAGGGCCAGTATGAGCCCGACTGGACAGTATGCTCCTTGACACGAGAGTGAAACCAACTGCTTTGAGGCCTGCAGCTGCCTGGATGAGATGGATGAGGAAGCAGATCTCGTGACCTGGTCAGCCTGACAGTAGAGGTAATATTGCTGTCTATAGGCTGCTATTGAGGACAATATTTTATTCTCTTCATAGCCAGTCTGTAGAGGCCCAAGGACTTTAAAACCACTCAAGGTCCTTTAGTATGTGCACAGCTTCATCCATTTTGGATAATAAAGCACAGCACTCAAAGGGAAGGTCTTCATTTGAGCGTTGTACCACCACAGGAATCCCTAAGGACTGCAGCATGGACAATCGGCACATTGTCACTGCCATAGCCACAGCCTTGGCAGCAAAATCTGCAGCATCCAAGGAAGATTGCAGTATCAAGCAAGAGACCAAACATCCTTCTGCAACATGGAAAAAATGGTTACTGGCCTTCCATAACGGTTGCTCTTTGAGATGTGTTGCTCATGTCCATTCCACATTAGGTGTGTGAGCACTGCATGCACCATTTCCAGAGATTTTTCCCTCAGTAGTATCTGTCAATTTGGCTTGGGGTCCCCTGGTGCTGTGCACTGGCCACGCACCCTCTTGAGTATTTTGCTGGTCAACTCCGATAGCAGCGGTAGGCGGGTGGGTTGTGGAATCGACATGAGCAACACATCTCGAAGAATGACAGTTGCAGAAGGTCAGTAACCATTTTTTTCTTCTTCGAGTGCTTGCTTATGTCCATTCCACGTTAGGTGACTCACAAGCAGTACATCAGGAGGTGGGCTCAGAGTTCTTGGACATGCTGACTGCAGCAATGCCCTTCCGAACCTGGTGTCATCTTGATCCAGTTGTTTGGTGTAGTGGGATGCAAAGATGAGCTAGTTGCTGCCCTGCAGATGTCTTGGATTGGGACTTGTGTGAGGAACGCTGCTGAAGAGAACTGAGCACTCATGGAGTGAGTGGTTAGAATGGCTGGAGCGGCGTGTGATGGTTCCCCCAGGGTGCAGCCTGAAAACTGTGGAAACTCTGTGCCCCCTTAATTTTCCAGCCTGGGATGACTCCCAACAATGCCTTGCTGGTTATAAACAGCAGATCCCTCTGGGCACTGTTATCACCCAACGCAACAGAGGTGGAGCCCCACACCCAGCTAGATAGCAGGAATGTTTACTTGGGCTGCCACTTGCACCAGCTGCCAGCAATTACAATTACATAGCCATTCACATGCAGACACACATGCAACCGAGGTACAAGTGCTTTCCCTAGCCACTCGTGAACAAACAATAGATGGAGGCACCAGCCAATTCCCCCAGCTTTCAGCACTGCACCTCAGAATTATACCATTTTGCTCTGGTCAATGTGGAGAGAACATGCACAAACCCTCATCTACTGAGCTGAGATTTCCTAGCCACTCCAACCAAGACACACTGTTTTAGGTAAAATTATAAAACAGATTTATTAAGTACACAAAGATAGATTTTAAGTGATTATAAGTGGTAGGCATAAAGAGATCAGGATTGGTTACTTTAAGAAATAAAAGTAAATTTCAGTCTAAATTCTTATACACCAAACAGGATTAAAAATCAGCAGTATCTCACCCTGACTGATGACACAAGCAGGGTATAGATGCTTGTGTCAACACACAGGCTATCAACACACAGGATTTGCAGCCTGGGCCCCCTCTCCTGTGCAAAGTCCTTTGTCCTCCAGACATTCCTTCAGGTGTTGAGTTGTGGAGAAGTAAAGACAAGTGATGTCAATTCCCCCTGGTTTATACCTTCTTCCAGCTTGGGAAAGATCTATACAGGTGGTGTGGAGGGGCCACCCCATTTGGTTAAGCCATCTCCATTGTGTACGTGCTTCCTTGAAGTCTTTTGGGATGGATCTTGGAAGAGTGGATTCCCCTTAATGGGCTGTCAGCACGTCTGGCTACTCCATTGTTATACCTGAAAAGCTGGTTGTAGGAGTTTCCCATCTCACATCATCTTTCCGTAGTGCGCACACAGCAAAACTTCATAACTTCACATACAATGATAGCTAAGGTTAGGATTTTGTCAAGGTTATTTTTTAGTAAAAGTCACAGACAGGTTGTGGGCAATAAACACAAATTAATGGAAGTTCGTGATCGGTTTGTAACTTTTACTAAAAATAATAGGGGGTGGGGGGAGAGGGGGCTGACAGGATGACTGAAGCCTGAGAAGGTAGGGGGATGAGAGTACAAACCCTGCTGTGTGTGTGGACAGGTGCCCAGCACCTGTGTGCTGGCTTGGGGCACCAGGTCCCCCCCCCACCTGCAGTGCCTCGGGGCTGCAGAGCTCCAGGTCCCCCCAGTGGCTTGGGGCTTTGAGTGCCCCTGCTGCCTGCGACACCTTGGAGTTCTGAAGGGCGGGAAGAGTATCCAGAAATCATGCAGTGTCTTGGAGGTCTGGGTCCCAGTGGCAGCTCGGGGCTCTGTGTGCCCCTGCCGCCCATGGCAGCTTGGGACTGCAGACCGCCCCCATGGTAGCGGTGAGCTGCAGGACGTCCCCTCTCCTCTGCCAGTTGACAGCTCCGGCCTCACCACCCCAGAATCTGTGACTTTCATGACATCTGTTACAATCTTATCCTGAACCATGATCTATGCTGGGAATGTGGCACTGGAGGAAGCATAAAAGGTTTCCTGGATGCTAGTACCATGTGTGGTGACTGGAGCTGATACCAGACTACAAGAGGTTGAAGAGAGCGGTACCAGGTCTGTAGCCAATGGACCTACCACAGAGAGTGCCCTAGAGTCGGTGATCTCGGATTCAGCAGTGGTGCCAGATGAGAGTCTTTGTCCTGAACCAAGGGCGATGGCGGTATCAACAGATGTAAGTGGTCTTGCGCCGCATGTCTCTGGCACTGTGGGCACTGATAGTGGCAGTTGCTCCACTGTGATCAGATGTCTGCTCAGTTACAGGCAATAAAGTAGACAGTCTCAACGGCATCTGAGGGTGACAGAGGCAATGGCACAGCTCTAACTGTATGAGCTGGTACTGGAGGGTAGTGAGCCAAAGGGAACACTTTACCATTGCTACTGGAATGAACTTCTGCAGAGGAATCCCACATCCTTGTCTTTGAGAAGTTTGTCTTCTTAAATTTCTACAGCCTGGATTGCTCCAATGTTTTTGGCCTTGAAGACAGTCCCGATGAAAAGGCTCTCCTGAATCTCCTATGAGCAGGAAAAGCTCTTTCTGCAGATTCTCTGTGCTGGAATTAAAACTATGGAAGACAGAGAACCTGTCTCTTGGCCCTCACCCAAACTCTTGAGATGGTGGAAATGAAGTCACTGACAGCAATGGGTTTTCAGCAACCCAAGCATAGCTTGAACCCCGACGACCTTGGCATAGATTCCCCCAGTACAGGGTGAGGCCTGATGGTCTGCCTGGCTGAAAAGAATTCTTAACTGGAACAGACAGATTTGTTTTTTTAAATGAGAAACTAAAAAAAAAACCCCAAAATGATGAACAAAGGAGTACCGCTAGATTGAAGAAAAATAAGGAACAACAACTTAGTTCATAAGGAATTCAGAATGCCATGATTACCAACCACGGATGGTAAAAAGGAACTAAAGGATGGGGTGGGGTGGCTCCATTCTTTATATCCTCTGTTCAGAGGCATAAGGATATGGTAGGGTTGCTCCTATAGATACTGCTAGGGAAAACTCTCTGGCACTGGAGCATGATATGTGTACACACCTACAGTGTAATGGACATATGCAAGCACTTGAAGAAGCTGAACAAACTCCCAGAGCAATGTTGTAACTGAGTGCAAATTCAATCCTCTGATAGCAAGTAGGGATAAGGAAACTATACTACCTCTGGACATAGTGAGGCTATTACTAGAAAACTGTGTTCAGTTCTGGTGTCTACCCTTCAAGAAGGATGTTGAACAACTGGACAGGGTCCAGAAAAAAGCTAAAAAATTATTCAAGATCTGGCAAAACACCTTATAGTGAGAAACTGAAGAAGCTCAATATATTTAGTTTAATAAAGAGATGGTTAAGAGGTGCCTTGATTGCAGTCTAAGTACGCACAGGGTAAAGATTTCTGCCAGATAGCTCTTTAGTCTAGCTGAAAAAGGCATACAGAGATCCAGTGGCTGAGTCAAGAGCATTCAGGTTATTCAATAAATTCAGACTAGAAATAAGGCACGCATTTTTAACAGTGAGGGTGATTAACCAGTAGAACAACTTTCTAAGGGATGTGGACGATTCTCTATCACTTGATGTCTTTAAATCAAGACTTGTTAACTTTCTAAAAGATATGCTCTGTCTCTAACAAAAGTTATGGGCTGGATGCAGAGATCTTCTAAAAGAGCTGCTCTAGGACCTATTTTAGGGCAGTTCTATGGCCTTTGTAATACCAGAGGTCAGAACTACATGACCACTATGGTCCCTTCTGGCCTTGTAATCTATGAATTATTGGGGGAGGTTCTTTGGCCTGTGTTATTGCAGGTGATCAGACTAAATGATCATAATGGTCCCTTCATAATCTATGAAACTATGCTGCAATTGAGCAATGACAAAATAGCAAATATTTACTTAGCAAAATGTGTCAGATGACTGCAATTCAGGGCTAAAAACTGATGCTGACATTCTTTCAATGTAAAGGCAAATTCATTCCATGTACATAAATTTTGCTATATCGGTCAGCTCCTATATAAAACATGTTGCGTTAATTGTGGCAATCAATTACATTTTGTGCTCACTGCATGCCTTTCACTCCCCAAACAATGGAAACATCCCATAGTTGTTTTCATGTAAAATACTTCATAACATGGTAAATTTACTAAAACCCTACAGTGGGCATTTCCCATCTAATGAAAAACCTGAGAAGTGATCAGGATGGGAGCTGCACTTGCCGGTAGCTCTCTCTATGCCCTTCCACTGTTTTTTCTGATCTTCCCATGCATGCTTCACTCTGATCTTATCAATCTTTCTCCTAGCTGATGGGAAAAGAAGTGAACAGCAAAGTCCCAGTAGGCCAATCCTGGATTCTGCAAAGTCGGTAGCAATGTGAAACGTTAAAGGAAAAACACATATGCAAGTAATTTAAAATTTTGTGAACACCCATGACTACTCTAATAGTTTTTCTGAATGGTGTCACAGAAACCACAGCAGTTTTATGTGCAATGTAGTTCAGAGTGTGCTACAGGTAGATGGGACTTTAGCTTTCATATTCTACAAATATACTGAACACAGTTTATGCATTAATTCAATGACTATTGTCTTTATAATTCCAGAGGGAAGAAAGATGAATATTCAACCCCAAACACTGCATGTGGTTTTAAGCTGTCAGACTCAAATATATTCTAGACCAGTGATTCTCAACAATTTTTTTGGTGGCCTCAGATTGCGGCCACCAACTCTTGCTGGTGGCCGCATTGACAATTTTTCCTAATATACTCAGTTAACATTAGGAAAAAAATCAAACATGTACATATACATGTCCAAACAAGTTCTGGGTTTTGATGCAGCCATTGTGTGGATCAGAATATCAGCAGAAGTTGAGGTGCTCTTTGAATGGAAAGCCTGTCTCACTTGCCCCGCTCACCTTTCATGTGAGAAAGGTGAGTGGGGTGCATGAAGAACTGCAGCTCCTGCCAGGTGGCTGGAGGGAGTTACTTGTTCTTCCCTGCAGAGCAGCCAAGCTTGCTACATGTGCAGCAACTGCCCTGAGCCAGCAGGCAGGAGGCAGGGAGGGAGCTGCTGGGGGGTGGAAGGGAGGAGAGAGAACTGCAGCTTAAGCGGGGAGCTGCTGGAGTCTGGGGGTCACTTGCAGGGAGGAGGGGATGAGTGGGTGAATGCAAGTTCCCTGGAGGCAATCGAGTGGCTGGCAGGGAGGTAGGAAAGGGGGGTGAGTGCCAGAAAGGCAGGGAGGGAAGTGGGTGGAAGTTGGGACCCCAGGCACTGGCAGACAGCCAGTGGCTGACAGGGAGGAGTGTGGACCCCGTGGCAGACACGTGGCTGGGGGTGGGGTCACTTACCTTAGCACTGCAGTCCGGCAGTGGAAGGTGCTTCTGGGAGCCAAGGGCTGGGGGTTATACACCCTGTAGGGGATGCTCCCAACAAGTCCCAGCTTGAAGTCAGGTGAAACCTGGCTGGGCTGGGTGGATCCTTGCTCATCCCTCCTTCCCCAGCTGCTCATGGCCGCACAGAAACCCCCTGGTGGCCACATGCGAGAACCGTTGTTCTAGACTGTTGTATATAAACAGGTGCAATGACTCATGGACTTTTCTCAGAATTTTTTTTTAAGAGAGCTAAATAAGCGCTTAACACTGCAGAGATTAGTAAAATGACTCAAAGCTACAGCTTTAATAAAGGGTTAGCTATATTCAAACTGAAGCATTGACAAAATGGAATCAGTACAAAAATATACATACAGTTCTTTATTAAACAACTGTAAACACTTCACTGTAAAAATCCATAAAACTTTATAAACAAACATTTTTGCAAATAGATTCTATACTACAATAAAAGAATTTTAACACAATTATTTACATGCAATACTGACAAATTTGGCACTTTTTGAAAAGAAATATACAAAACACTTTTTTGTTTAAAAAGAAATTGAAAATTATAAAAACTCAGAGCATTACTATCATGCACTTCGCAAATACCTCACAAACACTTATGGCACAGCTAGCAGAGAGCTCCAGGCTCTCATCAAGCTCTTTATTACGAGTTAAGTTCAGATAACTTTTAATGTGCTTCCATAAGTTTGTTGTAAAACCACCTGAACATTGTCAAGAATGAAGTCAAATGCCATATTCCAAACTGATTCCACAGACTGCTGCATTAACCTGGGGAGAAAAAAAAAGAGGTAGCCATGCTTAGAACAATACAACAATCATCCTTCCCAGCTCGATGTATATTCCAGTAGGGGATGCTTTGGGAAGAATTTGTTTCCAATATCCAAAATGAGAAATAAATCACAGCAGCTCAATATAAACAGTGTTTGGACTAATTTTTAGTAAAACACCACATACAAATACTGTGTTAAAAGATCATTATTAAGAAGAGAGGGATATTCACCTTCTGCAATAACTGAGGTTTTTCGAGATGTGTATCCCTGTGGATGCTGCATTTTAGGTATCAGTGTGTCCCTGCATCATCGATCGGAGATTATTGCTAGCAGTGCTCGTCTGGGTCTTGCATGTGCCATACCGGTCTCGCGGTGCTATTGGCGCCCTTTTTGGCACATGTAATCCGGCTCCTCTTGGTTTCTTCTCTACCGTGGAGTGGTAATAACTGATTCTGAAGTAGAGGGGAGGAGGGCGGGTAGTGGAGCATACACAGGGGGACACTTGTCGAAGAACCTCAGTTACTGCACAAGGTGAGTAATGATCTCTTCTTCTTTGAGTAGTGTCCCTGTAGGTGCTCCACTTTAGGTAACTCTCAAGCAGTACCATAAGACAGCTGGAGGGACTTCAGAGTTGAGAGGCTGTATGGAGGAGAGAACTGAAAGATCAACAGCTGCTTCTGATCGTGATGCTTGGTCAACTGCATAATGTTTAATGAAAATGTGGACTGAAGTCCAGGTGGCTGCTTTATAGATTGCTACTATTGGTACATTCTTTAGGAAGGCTGTGGATGTGAACACAGCCCTTGTGGAGTGTGTTTTAATTGTTTGAGGTGGTAGGATACGTGATTGTTCATAACACGTATGAATGCAGCCTGAAATCCATTTTGAGAGCCTTTATATGGATATGGCTTTTCCTTTGCAACAATCTGCAACTGATACAAACAGCCTGGGTGATGCTCTAAATGGCTTTGTTCTGTCTAGATAGAAGGTGGTAGCCCGCCTCACGTCCCAGGTGTGAAGAAGTACCTCCTGTGGATAGGTGTGTGGTTTCAGTTAAAAAGTGGGTAGATGAATAGGTTGATTTATGTGGAAGGATGACATAACTTTGGGAACAAATTTTGGGTGAGGCCTAAGGTAACCTTGTCTTCATGGAATATTGTGTACGGTGGATGAGCCATGAGTGATCCAAGTTCCCCTACATGTTATGGCCACTAGAGATGCTACTTTAATTGACAGCAGCATTTGAGAACAGGTGGTTCAAATGGCGGTTTGGTGATGGTTTTTAGGATTAGGTTCAGGTCCCACAGTGGTATGGGAGGGCGTACGTGGGTATAAATTCTGAATGTGAGACATGAAGCGCTTCATGATTGGATGAGTGAAGACTGTATCATCATCAGCGTGGTCATAGAAGGTTGCAAGAGAAGCCAGGTGTACCTTAAGAGAACTAAATGGATAACCCTGTTTTCTTCAGGGTCAGAAGATATTCAAGTATGGCTGCAATCGGTGCAGATACAGCCTGGATACAGCCTCTGTTGGCACCAGGAGGCGAGCCTGCGTCATTTCTGGAGATAGGTCATTCCGGTCGAAAGTTTTCTGATGTTTAGTAGTACATATTGTGGCAAACGGCTGGCTTCTCCCTAGTGGGTCTCGCACTTTTGCCTCTCGTAGTGGGCAAGGGCGCCACCAGTTGCCCCATCTTCCCAGGGAGGGGGGTAGGGACCTGGGCCCGCCCACTCCTCCGGGTCCCAACCCAGGGGCCCTCCGAGTAGCAGCTATGTGCTGCTGGCACCTTACTTGCAGCTGCAGGCTTTTCCCCTGGGCTACTCTCCCCCCTCTGTCTTTTTGGCTTCTTGAGCCCAGTACTTTCTTCAGGACTCCACCTCTCTCCCACACACCACTGAACTCCGTTCTGTTCTCCTGCACGACTCCACACACTCCTCTGCTCATCACACACCTACTCCTTCCACTCCACACTGTCTCTCAGGAGTAGAGGGTTTTTACAGGCACCTGGGTGGGGCCTTAATTGGTGTCAGCTGACACTAATTACCTTCTAGTGATTCTGGCTAGTCTATAGGGAATAAAGCCCGGATCATTCTGACACTTACATAGTGCCCTTCCAGAACTTTCCTACTGCCCTTTTCCCTTGCTATACCACAATATTTAATGAGGTCTTAACATTCTCGCTCCACTTGTTGAAACCAGTTAGGAACCAGGCTGTTAGATGTAATTTCCTCAGATCTGGGTGAAGGATGTGTCCATCATCCTGAGATAGCAGATCCTCAAGCAGAGGCAGAGAGATTGGCGTGCGAGTTGACATCTGTGTCAGGTAAGTGAACCTTACTTGTCTGGGCCATGCTGGGGCTATCACTATTACCCTCGCTTTCTCCTGTCTTATTTTGCATAGGGTCTTCTTTATTAGAGGGATGGGTGGAAATGCATAAAGGAGCTCTCCGCACCAACTGAGGAGAAATGTGTCCCCTCTTGACCTGCTTCTTTGTTCAAAAGTGGGGTTAAGAGGGGGCATTTGCAGTTGTGGTGAACATATCTATCGTGGCGTGACCCCTTTGTTGAAAAATGTCTTCCAGGATTCCGTTGTATAGTTCCCATTTGTGGCTGATGGCAAACCTCCTGCTGAGGATATCAGCACTGGTGTTGTGGATTCCAGGTAAGTAAGTTGCAGAAATATTGATATTGTGGTGTATATATCAATTCCATAATTTTATCATTTCTGTGTAAAGGGAGTTGATCTCGCGTCTCCCTGTTGATTAATGTAAAACATGCATGCAATGTTATCTGTCATTATTTTTATGGATTTGCTTGTTATCATGGGTAAGAAATGGAAGCAAGTGTTGTGAACTATGCATAGCTCCAACAGATTTATATTTAGTGTCGTTTTGCATGTGGACCATTTCCCTTGAACCGTGTGTTCCTGTAAGTGTGGTCCCCCGCCTACAAGTGATGCATCTGTGGTTATCATAATCGAGGGTGTTTCCTGTGTGAATGGAACACCTGATGTTAGATTGCAGGGTGTCCACCAAATTAGCAATTGTTTGATTTTGTTCGGCATTGCTACTGTCTTGTGAAGTGAATGTCTGTGAGGTTTGTACACTGTTGAGAGCCATAGTTGCAGGGCCCGCATATGAAGCTGTGCGTGTTGTACTACAAAGGTAGTTGCCACCATATGTCCTAACATTTGAAGGCAGGTGCAGACAGTTATAGTTGGGCTGTTCTGTATTACAGCTAGCAGGCTCACTATAGCATCAAATCTGTGTCTTAGTAGGGATGCTCTGACTGTAAGGGAGTTCAGGTGTGCACCTATAAATTCTATTTGTTGAACAGGTTTCAAGATGGATTTCTTGATGTTTATCATCCACCCAAGCTTTTGAAAAAGCAAGATTGTAATTTGTACTGCCTGACTGGCCTGAATCTGGCTGCATGCCTTTATCAGGCAATTGTCCAAGTAGGGGAATATGGTGACTCCTTTCCTGTGAAGGTGTGCGGTGACAACAGCAAGTATCTTGGAGAACGCTTGGGATAGTGGAAAGGCTGAAGGGGTAGCAAAATATATTGATAATGATTGGTTCCTAGGGTGAACCTGAGGAATCTTTTGTGAGCAGGATGAATAGCAACATGGAAACACGCATCTTGGAGGTCGAGAGCTGAGAACCAGTCCCCCTATTCCAGTGCCGGGATTATGGTAGACAAAGTGACTATCCTGGATCTTTGTATCTTTATGCATTTGTTCAACTTTCTGAGACCTAAGATTGGTCTCCAACCTCCATTCTTCTTCTGGGTCAGGAAATATCAGGAGGTAAAACCTCTGCCTCTGTCTTGGGAGGGATCGTGTTCTATAGCACCTATTTGTAGTAGATGTTTGACTTCTTGTCTCAATAGGTGCTTGTGAGATGGGTCCCTAAAGAGGGACAGGAAAGGAGCGTGCATAGAGGATGTGGAGATGAAAGGGATAGCGTATCCAGATTGGACAATCTCCAAGACCCATTTGTCCATTGTGATGTTCACCCAAGATGGATAGAAAGGGCATAGTCAATGGTTGAAGAGAATGGTGTTTGTCTGTGGTTCTGAAAGCTGGGGGAGGTTGGGCAGACCCTCAGCCAAAACCTCAAAACTGAGGTTTGGAGGGTGCAGCCTTGGATTTTTTGGCTGCTGATTTGATAGTCTACATATCGGGTTTGTTGTCCGTTACGTGACAAGTTGTATTTCCTATGTTGTGGATAGCATTGGTACCTGGAATTGTATGGCTGATATCTAAAGGGCTTTCTTGTGGCAGGTGTGTAGATGCCCAAGGTGTGGAGCATAGCATGAGTGTACTTCATGGCATCACGTCATTGGTTTTCATTCTTATTGAAAAGATGATCCTCGGTGGTCTGGAGTTGTCTGGGCAGAGCCGCTGAACGTAGCCATGAAGCTCTACGCATGACCACTGTTGCTGCCACTGTCCTGGTGGCTGTATCGGCCACATCAAGGGAGCTGTGTCGAGCCATTCTTGTGACCAATTGTCCCTCTTTATCATAGATTGAAATTGTTCCCTCGTTCTCTGGGATATGTTCAATAAATTCTGATAATTTCCTGTAGTTATGGTCATAATTTGCTAGCAGCGCCGTGCAATTTACCACACTCAAAAAAAGGGCGATCTTCAAAGAGGCTAAAGTTTGTAAAATATTTAGAAGCTTACGTTGTGACTCTGATACTTCTTGGAGTAGGATCTCTAAATTGTCGGCCACTCTTTTGATTAAGTCCTGAAATAGTTGAAAGTCGTCAGTGGTGATGGGTGGCGGAGGGATTATGGCCTCCTCTGGGGAGGAGGATGAATTAGGAGGGGGTGATGTATGCTCCTCTGCATAACATCTGATGGCTCAGGGCTCAGTTGCTGTTAGGGCGGACTTGGATGGTGATTTGGATCTATGCCTATGAGAGGTAGATGGTTGCTGCGGGAAGTAGAACAAGAGGACCACCTGTCTTATCTCGGTCACTGAATATGGTAAGGCGTGGGTGGAGCGAACCACCGGGGTCCAAACCATGGGTGTGTTGGCATTTTGGGGTGTGGATGTCGTTTGACAACCTGCCCCTTAGGAGAGGATAGCTGAGGGAGAATGCTGCCTCTTTGCCGTCATAGCTCTTGTCACTTGAGAAAGATATAGTGAGATGGGCTCGTCCCAAGAAAAATGCGCAGGAAACATATCTGTGCCATACAGTGGAGATATGGGGGAGGATGTTAAAATTTTCTCCTCACGTTCATGGTGCCTGTGCTTCTCCATATGTTTCCTCGGTGCCAGTGTAATTGGTGCCACCGCTGGTGTTGATGCAGTTTGTGTCAAAGCCGGTATCCTTTCGGTGCTGGAGGTTGATTCAGAAAGGGTTGTCGATGCCACAATGTGAGATTCGTCAGTTGTCAGTGCTTTGACTCTGGTCGGTCCTGAGATTCCTGATGGTGCCGATGTTAGGACTTTTTTGTCGTTTTGTGGACTGTTCTGTGCAGCACGGCCGTGTCAAGGTGGAGGTGTTCTGATATATCCTTCTCCTCTGTACTGGAGCAAGAAGGCTCTTTAGGCACCATTCTTGATAATGTACCTGAGGAACATGTAGCCACTTTGGTACTTGGTCATTTAACTGCTGGGGTTGGTGATTTTCTTCGCTCATGTTTGGTGCCAGGCAGGGGTAAGTGCCTTTTCCTGCTGGTCTTATGTTGTGAGACTTTTTTCCAGACTAGGGTCAGAGCAGGTCTAAGAGATCTCTCCAGTTTCAAGCGGAAGTCTCTGTCCCACCTGGCTCTTGACTTTAGATTTTTGCAGTGGGGACATTTCTCTCTCAGGCATCTGATGCATTCAGCATGCTCGCCAGATGCTGGCATTGAGTCCCTGCATGAGGAGCAGCATTTGAAGCTGGGAGAGCCCAGCATGATGCCTGAATCCATAAGGGAAAAAACTAACTAACGTTAGGGTAAGTTTTTTTTTTTATTTTTAAAACAGGTAACTAGAGTAAAACTAGTTAAAACTGAGGGAAAAGTTGACTAAATGCCTTCAAGAAAACTAACTAGAATGATATTTTGGATGAGCTGTGAAGAACTGCTAGAGGCTCTGTCTTCGACCACGAATGGTTGAGAAGGAACTGAGGGGAGCCAGGTTGCGTGTGCTTAAAGGGGTGTCAACGGTGCTGCGAGACTGGCACCATGCATACATGACCCAGATCAGCATGGCTAGCAAAAACCTCCGATCGACGATGCGGGGACACTTTAAGTGGAGCACCCACAGGGACACTACTCAAAGAAGAATTAATAATTATGCCAGAATTATGCCTGTGCAACCTTAATTTGGCCCTCTTATGTATATGCATTACAATATATTCTTTAATTACATGATTGTCGAATTAAGGTTGCACAGACAACCTTAATTCCGGCATTTCCTAACTTTGGACTTTACAACCTTAATAATGTTCTTTTAATGTAGTTTGTGTGTGTGTGTGTAATTTGCTATGTTTTTAAAAAGAGCAAAACAAACCAAACAAAAAACAAACTAAATTCCATGATGTGGCATCATACTGTCAAGGTTCATCAGCAGGGTTGGAATCTTTAGATCCACATAGATCTCTGCCACTGAGCTAATTGAATAACTGATAGTTGTAGTAGGTTGTTATCCTTTGTGAGGACCAGCACTAGAGGGGAAGAGACTTTGCTAATGGGTTTCACAAATATTTGCTGAGACATAGGAATGGTGAAACTGATTCAGGGATCTTGGGTTCCATTCCAAACTCTAAAGGGGAGTGTACTCTAATGGACAGACTATTCAGTCCATTTACTCCAAAAGCTTGACCCCTTCTGCCCCATCTCTTCTAGTTTATCCATCCCTTCTCTATCCTATCACAGACTCCTCATCCCATTCCATTCTTCTCACCTAGCTAGTCCCAATCGTCACTCCGCAAGCTTCTGATCCCAGGCCTTCCCACCTCCCTGACCAGCCAGTTCTGTCCCTCACTTCCTGAACCCCCAGACTCCTGCCCCTCCCCCCCACATTACCCATCTTAATCTCCCTCCCCCACCTTCTCATTCAGTCCCACTGTTCTCACCTCCTTCTGCTCCTTGGCCCAGTGTCTTTGCCCAGCCAGTCTCATTTCTATTGTCACATCCTCCTTGTCAGATCTATCTTCCCTTCCCCCGCTTCTTTCCACCTGCCCCACTGGTTTCCCATTCCAGTCTCCTCATCCAATCTTAGTTTTGCTCCTATCCAGGCTCCCCACCCAGCCCCCAGACCTAGATTCCTTGCCTGGCCAGTGCCTGTCTATGTTCCCCTTTGCTAGCCTCCAATCCCAGTCTCCATTTCCTGTATGTCACAATTTATTCCCCACCCATGCCCCTGTAATGCCATACTTCTGTTTCTTGTCCTCTCTATATTTGAATCAGATGGCTTCTTCCTCCACTCTGACCTGCTGCCAGCAGGGATCACTGAGAGCTCATAAGAGAGAGTTCTCTGCTCTCAGTTCCACTCTGGCCCAAAGCAGCCATTATGGGGGTAAATCCAGTTTTGGAGAATCCCTAGTGTGGAGAGAGCATGCTCAGTCATTCTGTGAGGATCGTGCATGCACACCTGTGAGAGGCTCAAGCATGGTCAGTGAAGATGGAAGCCCTAGAGATTTTGGTTAAGCTCTAGCAAGTCTCTACTGAGCGTGTGTGAACTCTGCTTTTTCAAAGGCTCATAACTTGTCCTAATTTGGGTAAAAGCCACAACCTTCCAAATTTCAAATCCCTGCTCAAAAGCAGGGGTGCTAGAGCTTAAAAAAGTTGACAGAAGAACAACTTATTTTCCCTTAGTCTTGTTTTTGGAAACTGTTTCCAAGGGGAACTGTTTTGGCTGAAATTTTTGAAAAAAATTCAGCAGGGGCAGAATGTCGAAGTTATTAGCAACTGAAAACAAGGTCTAATAATGGGAAGTGTCTGGCAACCTTAATAACAGGGGTTTTACTATTCCAGTCTATAATAAATATAATCTCACACTTGAGGAACATGAGGCAGTTCTGGAGCTCAGAGGACTATATTTCTCCAAATATGAAGAACTTCACAGCAACTTTTACCAATTTTAGCATTTTGATCATTAGGATTACAATTTACAGAAAGTCACCAGTTAACCTATTTATCTCACAACTTTCCCCCCAATAATGAAGGAATTTAAATGGTAAATTTCTGGATTCTGATACTTCCCTCACAGCCAGACATTTGTTCTGCATCCTTCTGCTTGCAAGACTGCAAGTCAGACATTTACACAAAGCTCTGCTGTGTTGCATTATGTGCTTGGCTGGAGGCTAAAAATACAGTACAAGGGCAAAAAAGACATGACCAAGTCCTGGAGATTCATGAACAAGTATGAGCTGCCTCTCTAGTATTTAAAATACAAGAAGAAAGGTGTTAACTAAAAGGTCATGATACAGAATGTTGTCCAAAACCAACAGTGAGATTCTAGGTCACAGAGTGACCTAGACAAATTGGAGGATTGAGCCAAAAAAAATCTAATGAGTTCAACAAGGACAAGGGCCGGGTCCTGCACTTAGGATGGAAGAATGCCATGACTGGGGACTTACGGGCTAGGCAGGAGTTCTGCAGAAACGGACCTGGTGGTTTCATTGGACAAGGAGCTGGATCTGAGTCAACCGTGTGTCCTTGTTGCCAAGGCTAAAAGCATATTGGGCTGCCTTAGTTGGAGCACTGCCAGCAGATCGAGGGAAGTGATTATTTCCCTCTATTCAGCACTGGTGAGGCTGCATTTGGAGAACTGTGTCCAGTTTTGGGCCCCCCACTACAGAAAGGATGTGGACAAGCTGGAGAGAGTTCAGCGGGAGGCAACAAAAATGATTAGTGGCTTGTAGCACAAGACTTGTGAGGAGAGGCTGAGGAAACTAGGCTTGTTTAGTCTGCAGAAGAGAAGAATGGGGGGGGGGATTTGATAGCAACCTTTAACTACCTGAAAGGCGGTTCCAGAGAGGATGGAGCTAGGCTGTTTTCAGTAGTGGCAGATGACAGAACAAGGAGCAATGGTCTCAAGTTGCAGTGGGGTCTAGGTGCAGTTGCTAGTGCAGGTGTAGGTTGGACATTAGGAAAAACTTTTTCACTAGGAGGGTGGTGAAGCATTGGAATGGGTTACCTAAGGAGGTGGTGGCATCTCCATCTTTAGAGGTTTTTAAGCTGTGGCTTGACAAAACCCTCGCCAGGATGATTTAGTTGGGGTTGGTCCTGCTTTGAGCAGGCGGTTGGACTATATGACCTCCAGACCTCCCTTTCAACACTGATCTTCAATGTTTCTATGCTGCACCTGTAAGACGTGTCACAAAGAACTGAGAGCCTGGAAGAGAGAGAAGCCCCAAAATGGTTTTAAAACTTTCAGATTCTGGGCTTTTACAGGGGGTCGGAGTGACTTCTAGTGAAACTCAGATGGCCATGGAGGGCTGCCTGAATTACAGCGGCTTGTAAATGGCTCTATGTGGGTAAACTACTGCTCTATCCCACTATGCTGCTCCCATTCCCCATCCTGCCCAGGTACTACTCCCTCTGCCAGGATTTGCAAAGAAGTCCTTCAAGACATCCTAAAGCCGTCTTTCTTAGCTCCTGTGCAGATGGAATTCCTCTCAGGCCAGATTTGGGGATTTTAGGGCTCTTTATGTTGTCGGTATCCTTTACCTGGTGGTACAGAGGCCAGAGTGTTGGTGACAATCTCACTACCTGTTTTTTCTTAAACTTGATGGGATTTTATGCCAGTTTTGTTGATTCTTATACAAAATACCTATCTGCTCTCTCTTAATTTCACAGTATGACTTATAATTTCTTATTAATTTACAAATGTTCAATGACATACAATAATTCAGAGGCATAAATGAATAATATTTTGCACTTCTGTATGTCTATCTTAACTTTGTGAAGTAGATATTATTTCAATTTACAGGTGGAAAAGCTGAGGCACTATTAAGCGACTTGTCCAAATCACAGAGTTAATCAGTGGGAAATCCATTTCAGGTGATTCACAAGCAATTCAATCCAGAGGTGGGATTGAAGTCTACCTGCAAAATGACTCAAGGACTTCACATCTGAACCTGGCATCATCTCTAGAACATTGAGATATGACATAGAATCATAGGATTGGAAGGGCCCTTGAGAGGTCATCTAGTCCAGTCCCCTGCACTTATGGCAGGGCCAAGCATTATCTAGACCATCCCTGAAAGCTGTTTGTCTAAAGTGTTCTGAAAAAGTCTTCAATGATGGGGACTCCGCAACCTCCCTAGGCAATTCATTCCAGTGTTTAACTACCCTGACAGTTAGGACATATTTCCTAATGTCCAATGTATACCGCTCTTGCTGCAATTTAAGCTCATGGCTTCTTGTCCTATCCTCAGTGGTTAAGGAGAAATTTTTTTCTCCCTTTTCCTTGTAACAACCTTTTCTGTACTTGAAAACTTATGTTCCCACTCAATCTTCTCTTCTTCAGACTAAACAACTCAATTTTTTCAATCTTCCCTTGTAGGCCATGTTTTCTAGATCTTTAATAATTTTTGTTGCTCTTCTCCTGACTTCCTCCAATTTGTCCACATCTTTCTTGAAATGTGGCATTCAGAACTGGGCACAATACTTCAGTTGAGGGCTAATCAACATGGAGTAGAGTGGAAGAATTACTTCTTGTGTCTTGCTTACAACACTCCTGTTAATACAGAATAATTTTTTTGCAACAGTGAGAAACACTCTAATCTTGAAAAAAAGAGTCTCACTATATTTTGGTGGAAAGATCTCTTATGATATCTGGTGAAAAAATCTAAACAAGCAGTCGGCCACACTGTTCTGAACCACTGGAAGATGGAATACTTTGAGGTGAATCACGCTGGTAGTACAAAACTTCTGAAGGTGAACTTCCTCTTGGCAGAGATGCCTGATCGGGCCCCTCTCTGTCTGTTCATGTAGAATATACTGCCAAGTTTGTCCATGAGCACTAGTAAATTCTTTCCCTGATGACAGGGAGAAAAGCCTCACAAGCTAGATGCATGGCTCTCAACTCTCTCACGTTTATGTGGAACGCTAACTCTTGGACAGACCAGAGACCTTGAGTCTATGGATTCTCCAGGTGAGCCCTGAAATCTAGAGGAGCAGCATCTGTAACCAGAGTTGTTGTGGGGGGAGAAAAGGAACTGCCACACATGTTGGTAGATCCATCTGCCAGTTCATATTGGCTAGGACTCCTGTGGGCACTCGAACTATCATGTCCAGTGGGTGACAAATCAAGGAGTACACCAAGCTCACTCAGCTCTGCAACTTACTGAAATAAAGTCAGGCATGGCAAACCACACACACACTGAGGCCATGTGCTCCAGAAGTCTGAGATAGCCCATCTGACCATGATTATAAGGCTCTAAGAAAGTCTAAGAAAATGGCTAACAGTCAGAAACCTGGTTTGTGGGAGGAAAGCCCTGACTACTGTAGAGTCCAGGACCACTATTATCTTCTGATCAGGGGACAGTGCTGACTGGTCCTTGCTGATCACCTGCCTCAGAACTCTAAGGAAAGACTGGATCATGGCCACACTGAATTCCACCTGGTTCTTGGACTGACATTCCATCAACCAGTTGTCCAGGTATGGAAATATTTGTACTCCTGATTTCCTTATGAACGCAGCCACCTCCACCATACGTTTTGTAAGTACTTGCAGGGCTGTGACTAGACCGAAGAATAAGACTGAAAACTGATAAAGGGCGTCGTTGACCATAAATCTTAGGAATTTCCTGTAGCTTTGATGATAGACACATGCAGTCTTCAAGTTGAGGACAGTGTAGCACTCAGTAGGATTCAGGGAATGGATAAGGGAGGCTAAGGTGATCATGCAAAATTTTATTTTCTTTACACATTTGTTCAGCTCTTGCAGGTCTAATATGAGTCTGAGACCTCACTTTGCCTTTGAAATTAGGAAGTATCAGGAATAAAACCCTTTCCCTCTGTGTAAAGGAGGACTTTGTGAGAGTTGTCTCTGAAGAGGGAAGGAGGGGAAGGAAGACAGAAACAAACTGGAGGTTGTATCCCAATTCTACTGTGCTTAGGACCCACTGCTCTATGGTAATATGGGTCCAAGCACATAGGAAATGAGATAACCTGTTTGGGAAAAAAAACAGGAGAAGCTGGCGTAAGGCAAACTGATAAGCTAACCTGAACAAGACAGTCAAACAGACTGCTTGGTATTCCCAGGCTGAATAAATGAGCTTGCTGCAGACAAAAAGTGATGAGGTGCTGGTCTCCACCTATACCTCTTCCCTTTCCTACTGGACTGGTCAAGTACAGGAAGGCCAAAGCACAATTGGAGTTGCAGCTAGCAAAGGATGTGAAGGGGAACAAGAAGGGTTTCTACAGCTATTTTAGCAGCAAGAGGAAGATTTGGGAAACTGTGAGCCCCCTACAGAATGGGGGAGGCAACCTAGTGACAGAGGATGTGGAGAAAGCTGAGGTACTCAGTGCCTTTTTTGCCTCTGTCTTCACAGACAAGGTCAGCTCCCAGGCTATTGCACTGGGCAACACAGAATGGGGAGAAGGTGAACATCCTGCAGTGCTGAAGGAACAGGTCCAAGACTATTTAGAAAGATTGGACATACACAAGTCCATGGGGCCAGATGCAATACACCCGAGGGTGCTGAGGGAGTTGACTAATGTGATTTCAGAGCCATTGGCTATTATCTTTGAAAGCTCGTGGCAACAGGGGGAGGTCCCAGATGACAGGAAATAGGCAAATATAGTGCCCATCTTCAAGAAAGCGAAGAAAGAGGATCCAGGGAACTATAGGCTGGTCAGCCTCACCTCAATCCCTGGAAAAATCATGGAGCAGGTCCTCAAGGAATCCCTTTTAAGGCACTTAAAAGAGAGGAAGATGATCAGGAGCAGTCAACATGGATTCAAGGGCAAGTCATGCCTGACCAACCCGATTGCTTTCTATGAAGAGGTGACTGGTTCTGTGGATGTGGGGAAAGCGGTGGACATTATATACCTTGACTTTAGCAAAGCTGTTGATACTGTCTCCCACAGTATACTTATCAGCAAGTTAAAAAAGTATGGGTTGGATGAATGGACTATAAAATGGATAGAGAACTGGCTAGAGCAATGGGCTCAATGAGTAGTGATCAATGGCTCCATGTCTAGCTGGCAGCTGGTCACAAGTGGAGTGCTCCAGGAGTTGGTCCTGGGGCCGGTTTTGTTCAACATCTTCATTAATGATCTGGAGGATGGGCTGGATTGCACCTTCAGCAAGTTTGCAGATGACACTGAGCTAGGGGGAGTGGTAGATACCTTGGAAGGGAGGGACAGGATACAGCAGGATCTAAACAAATTGGAGGATTGGGCCAAAAGAAATCTGATGAGGTTCAACAAGGACAAGTGCAGAGTCCTCCACTTAGGATGGAAGAATCCCATGCACAGCTACAGACTGGGGACCAAAGGGCTAGGCAGCAGTTCCGTAGAAAAGGATCTGGGGGTTACAGCGGATAAGAAGCTGGATATGAGTCAGCAGTGTGCCCTGGTTGCCGAGAAGGCTAATGGCATATTGGGCTGCATTAGTAAGAGCACTGACAGCAGATCACGGGAAGTGATTATTCCCCCTCTATTCGGCATTGGTGAGGCCGCATTTGGAGTACTGTGTCCAGTTTTGGGCCCCCCACTACAAAAAGGATGTGGACAAATTAGAGAGTCTAGGGGAGGGCAACAAAAATAATAAGGGGGCTGGAGCACACGACTTATGAGGAGAGGCTGAGGGAACTAGGCCTGTTTAGTCTGCAGAAGAGAAGAATGAGGGGGGATTTGATAGCAGCCTTTAACTTCCTGAAAGGGGGTTCCAGGCAGGATGGAGCTAGGCTGTTTTCAGTGGTGGCAGATGACAGAACAAGGCGCAATGGTCTCAAGTTGCAGTGGGGGAGGTCTAGGTTGGACATTAGGGAAAAGTTTTCCACTAGGAGGGTAGTGAAGCATTGGAATGGGTTACCTAGGGAGGTGGTGGCATCTCCATCTTTAGAGGTTTTTAAGCTGCGGCTTGACAAAACCCTCGCTGGGATGATTTAGCTGAGGATAGTCCTGCTTTGAGCAGGGGGTTGGACTAGGTGACCTCCTAAGGTCCCTTCCAACTCTAATATTCTATGATTCTAAGTTGCCTAGGTGTAAAAGGTGGTAACAGTGAAATGACTGAGCGCAGAACTGCTTTTTTATGGAGTGGAGTATAAATCCCTAAAGACTTCAACGTAGCCTTGGAATCCTTCAGACTGTGGACTTCAGACTTGCACCTCCATCTGCAAACACCACCAAGCAATTGAAGTAATGACCCGGGGGGAGCCTGGCTGGAAAGGAATCCAGCCAGCTGTGGTGAGAATCATCTGAGTTTGTAAGGTTGCCGAAAGTGTTCAGTTTAGTTAAGAATGTGTTTTGCTTTTTTGTTTTCTCTTGATAAAATCTGACCTGCTTTCCTCTGACTTATAATCACTTAAAATATTTCTGTACTTAATAAATTTGTTTGTTTTGTCTAAAGCAGTGCATTTGGTTTAAGGTGTGTTAAGGACTCCATCTGAAGTGACAAGGCTGGTTCATATCATTTTCTTTGATAAACTGATGAACATATGAGCTTGCAGTGTTCAGTGGAGAGTACTGAATATTGTGAGACGTCAGTTCCTAGGGTTGCATCTGGGACTGGGAATATTCGCTGGGGTCATTCTGTTGCATAACCCAAAGAGGATCTGTCAGAAGCACTTGCTCACTCACTTGGGAGCAACTTGCTTGCTGGAGCCTGTGCATGATTTGCCCAAGCGTGAGAGTTCACATAGCAAAGCAGAGTAATACAGGCTCCAGAAGTGGGGGACTGGGGTAAGACAGTGATTCACAAGTCCAGATTGCAGAGGGTGACATCAAGGGTAACTTTGCAAACCTCCTCATGTGAGCTATCCTGGCATCTACTTGGAGACCTAGATGAAGAAAGGTGCAGGGAAGAGCCAGTTGTGGGAGGAAATCTTCTCATGTTCCAATATGGCCATTGGTAGAGCACTGGACCCCGCCTCTTTCAGACAAAGGATCTGTGTTCCTTGACCAATACGGGACCTCTGCTAGAAAACCACTTGATGGAGAGTGATGCCTCCCATTTTGAGACTGAGACACACATTAGCCAACCTCTAATTCCGAAGATGGGACCGAGTCACTCAACCAGGTACCAAAGAGCACTGGCAAGATTCCAGAGATGACAGTACAGAGAGAAGCATATTGGGCTTGCCTTTGGACAGCACCAGACGACAGGGTGCAGGAGGATATAAAGCTTTCCACGGTACTGAAAGCTGACCTTTACCTGCAGGTAAGTACAATGCGTGTGGGGGTTTATGGGTACTGGACAAGATGTCTCCTATACCACTGGAGAATCCAGTGCCAACAGACACAGGAGATTGCATGCATATGCCTCCAGTGTCGTCAGTATCGTGAGGTTCTCCTGGTGCTGCTGTTGCACTGAAGAGGCTGGTATCACAGCATCAATCAATCTCAATTGCACATGCTGCTGCTGCTGCTGGAGATGCTACTGGCACCGGTGCGTGACTCCTCTCCAACATTCTACTCTGCTTCCCAGCTTGTTTACTAGTTGATGGTGCTGGGGACCTTAATCTCATGGAGGATGAATCCTTTGCAGCACCATGCTGACGTTTCTTTCTCAGTACCAGGGAAGGAGAGCTGTGCCAAGACAGCAACGTCCGGAATGGTACTTCTAACAGAAGTAGACATGGTTGATAAAGCTCTGATGGGAGAAGCAGGGCAGCCTTCACAAGAAGGCGACAGAAATTGAATGCCTTATTCTATTTTGTTTGGGGCTTAAGTCCCTCAAGATCTGGCACCTGTCTCAGACATGACCGTCATCAAGGGATTTTGAAGTGTGAGAAGGGGTCAATCAGCAGCATGGATTTACTGCAGCCAATGCAAGACTTCAATGCAAGACCAAGGCATTCTGTGATACAAGGCTTCGGCATCCAGAAAAAGCAGGATGCAATAGTCCACCAAAGTACAAAACAACTAAGAAATGAAATGTACACTAAGCTAACTATGAACCAGTATCAAACTATACACAACAAAAAACAATTTCATTGAAAAGAAGAACACCTGAAGAAGCAAACAAATACACTGCGACTACTGACTAAACGCGATAAGGAACTGAGGAGGATTGAGGGCAGCTCCGCTTTTTATATCATCACCAGCAGCACGAGGCAGCAGAAGGTGCATGTGCCACCCTGACAGATACCACTAAGAGAAAAGTGTCCGACTCTGGTGCATTGGGTGCACACACACCTGAAATGGAACGAACATGTGCAACAACTCAGGAAGAAGTCCATCCTTTGTCTGAAAAACATTCAACTTTTTAGCTAATGATATTTTGAAGGTTGCAAAACTGCTGCAGCTATTTTCATGTGCTCAACTTTCCAAAAATTAGGAACCTTCTCTTTTACATAGTCTGACTTTATTTATTTTTTTTAAATCATGCATTCACAGATGCCATGCCTGTTAAGTTTATGATCTTGTATTGGAATGTCTACTACATCAACTCTAGCACAAAATATTAAATAGTCATATATATGAGAAATTAAGCTACCTTTTCATGTACTTTATGACCAGATCTAACTTTTCCAAATCCTTTTCTTCTATCAGATCAGTACAGTACTTCACAACCTGTAGAATATCTTCCTCCATGGGATCTGTAAGAAAAATATACAGCAGGTAACTTTTCTATAAGTATACTTGGAACCAAAAAAATTCTGCAATAATTAGTACTTCAGGGCCTGATCTTGCAGCCCTTGCATTCCCACATCTCCCAAAGAAGTCATCTGTAGTTTTGCTTATGCAAGGACTGCACGATCTTGAGCAATCTGTGCAGCAGACCTGTTTTTTCCTGCAAGAACAACTGACAGCACAGTTATTAAATAAAGGGAATGGATGTAGGCATTTATAATGGAATAGCTGTTTCAAAACTCTTGGAAGTGATGTCCTGTATTGCAGAGAAACAAAAAAAAAACTGCAGCTCAGATTTTTCAAGGTATCAAGGAAGCAATAATTGTCTCAAATTATGTTAAAGTACCATGCTACCTTCAGGTTTAAACAACTGTTTTATACTTTTTCTCTTTTGTAATCTTACAAAAGAATTCTAAGATTTATTAAGAAACCTTGCAGTTCACCTTTCTGGTTAAAAAAAATGCTTTCCATAGAAAATGGCTTCATTTCTGCTATCTTTAACTCAGGTAGATGCAACATGTTGGACAGAATAAAGAACAGCCACAGTAATTTAGGTTGTATCAAGGCACAAACAAGGGATTAGAGAAAAAGGGGTAGCTTTCAGAAATGTTATAAAAAGAGGCGCAATAAACTTTTGTAAAAGCATAGACTCAAGAAAGAATGGGAGGAATCCAATTATCTCAAGGTTGTGAGAAAGACAGAGAGTAGGGTGAAAAGACAACAGCGAGAGAGGCACAAAAGAGATATGGTATAGAGGTTCAGTTTTTCCATGTGTTTTTTTTTGTGATGTACGCAGTATCACCACAGGTACAATGCTCAAAACTGAGTTATCTGAATTACAATTTACCTGAAATAGTTGTAATCCATTCTTTGAGCAAGGTCTTTACATCGCTGAATTCAACAGCTCCAGCTAGATTTGGTACCAGTGGCCTAATTGAGCCAGACTGTGCTGTCTGCAAAGCTGATGGACCTGAAGTATCTGAGGTTGATGGAACTGGTTCCACCTATTCAGAATAAAACAACTGATATTGTTCATGCACTTCAATGTTTGTCAGACTGATTTTCATATATGTAACAGCTACGTTTTCTGAGGAAAATACTGAAAAATAAGTCTTAATACTTTGAAAAAAAATACAAGGAAGAAAAGCAGCACAAGTCCAATTTAGTACATAAGGCAGCTACAATAATTGTGAACAAAGATGGATTCTAAAGAACATTTATTAAAATAAAAAAATAATTTACTGAAAATGTTTACTTTTGTTAAAATTACCTGAGGTTTACCAGTTGTTGTGCCGTCCTGATTTAAGAAACCATCTATAAGCTTCTGTGGGCTTCCACAAGAAGCCACCACATTTTTTGCAGGGCTACCAAAGAGTTTGTTTTTCGAAGGACTTTGAATCTTTTTCACAGGGCTGAATTGATTTTTTTTCCTGTTTTTTTTCTTAGTTTTCACTGTTGCTTGCTTCAACTGTAATAAAGGATTCTTTGATACTGAAAAAGCGGGAATAATCAGTGGTCATTAACTTTTCAGTATTTTTTCAGTGTAAGTAAGAATCGTAACACTTATGTGAAATATACAGATCAATCATCCTATTTATCATAGACAAGGACCTTTGTTCTCGTTTTTCACCAAAAAATTCCCAGGTGTTACAAAAGCTATTATTTGGTTTTTACTGACTTTCACTCGAATATTGAACCACTCACATACATGAAAATAGTTATTATATTAAGACAATCCTCCACATTACATTTGGTAGAAGTGGTAAGCAATGTTTCTGAGTTCAATTTAAGTTCACATTAAATTCTGGTTGCTACAGTATCTCAGGGCTCCAATAGGTTCAGTACCGTCTAGTGGTACTATGTATTATGCAGCTAAATACACTTCATGAAATGAACCACAGCATTAAACTACTTTTACCTTCAATACTCTTACTTTACTCTGTTTCTTTTTTTCTGTCCTCCCAGTCCCCCAATATCATTGTTGATATTTAACCAGAAAACTGTAAAGTTCATTTTTTGCATCAATTGTCACCCATTTTTAAATTTTTGTAATAAACACAATTCCTGGGAAATTATATACAAAATAAAAACCAAAAATGAAGAACTTTAATCACAGAACATGACGACTTATTTGTATCTTTCATTCTAGTCACTGACAGTGTTTCAAGTAAAATTAGGTCATTCTTATTAAGTTAGGGGATGCAGATGACACTCAACTTTATGTTCTTTTTAACATAAAATATTCTAGTGCCTGAATGAGAACACCTTATTGACCTTAACCCAGTCAGCACTATCATGGCTTTAGTCAGGCAAACTGCTTCACCACTGTCAAAGTAGCATGCAACCTAGGGAACTCGTGGACTCCTCATTTATTATCTTCACCTAGCTAGAAACAGCAGCAAAAAACATCTTCCCCCTTTGAGTAGCCACTAAATTATACTCCATCCCACGAGATTCAAACCTATCTATAGTGACCCATGAATTGTGAACTCAAAGAGTGATTATTATAATGTAACAATTACTATTATATATATATATATATATATATAACACAATAATATATTAATTTAATAAATATATTTAAATACAAATTAAATTTAAATATAAATTTATATGTAAATTATATATACTTATATAATTATAATGTAATAGTCATCACGCGCACACGCACACACAATTCCAACTAGAGCAAAACGCATCAGATCAACCAATGGTCAACAGGATGACAAAAACTCATCATTCTGATGCTTTTCACATTTTACTTCATCCCCATAGAATATTGGGTCAAGTTTAAGGTGATGGGCGGTGCAATCTTCACCCCACTGAAAATCAATAGCAAAATTTCTATTGAGTGTAATGAGGGCAGTTTCATGCTAGTCCAGATGATTTTACATAATATTTGAGCCAAGCATACCATGTGGACAAAAGAAGGGGTGGGGTCCAGTCTCCAAATGAAAACCTGGGAAAGACATTTTTCAAAATTCAACTCCCAGATACTTTGTTTTACACTCAAATTCTAATTGGAAATTCATACACACAAGCTTCTCAGGGAAGCAACTATATAAAAAACAACATTTGGTAGCATATGCCACAGAAGCAATGAAAACAATACTAAGCTCTTTAATAGCACTTTTCATCAGCAGATCTCAAAGTGCTTTTTAAAGGAGGTTAATACCCACTATCTTTGTTTTAGAGAAGTGGGAAATGAAGCACAGAGTGCTAAAATGACTTGCCAAGATCATCCAGCAGGACAGTGGCAGAAACAGGGACAGAAGCCAGGTCTCCTGAATCCAGGTCAATGTACTATCCACTAATAGGCACTGATCTGAATATTAGAGTTAAACTAAACAGTGAATTCTATCTTCATGTCATGGGAAATGCACAGAAGTGTCTTAAATTAGGGTCTCATTCTACAAACACATATGTACATGGATAGTTTATTCTTGCAACTAGTCCCATGAAATCAATTGACTACTTAGCAAAATTATGTGCATAAGTGTTTGCAAAATGGTATATTAAGTGTGGCAAAAACTGACAGCCTGTCAAAAGCAAAAGCAGCAATCCAACTTAAGATAAAGTGGAACAGTGACAGTGTGAAAATCACTTCTAATGACACACACGACTGAGTCTTGGCTGTTCTGCTTTGTCTTCCAACTTGCTTCTTTGGGCACACTTTTCAGAGAAAGCTGGCTTGTTCTACCTTGTTACTTTGAGATCAGATATAACAGCCCCTAACAAAAGAGATGGAATGTAGAACAGAAGTGATGGAGTCCTGTAGCAGACCTTGGTCATCTCAGATGTTAGGCATATATACACATTCAATCTATATCATGCTCCTTGGAAAAACAGGGGACGAGAGGATCTTTAAATCACTTTTATGCTGCCCTGATCCTGGGGCCATGCAGAGACCAATCAAGTCCCTGGCATAATTCAGAGCACACTTGTGCTTAAACTAACTTATGCCCAGCACAACCAACCTGGATTTGATCACAAGACTGGGGCCAAAATGTGTAGCAGAGTTCTTAGACCGTGGTGTTCTTCTAGATGCATTAGTTGTACTTTGCAATTTTATTTAGGATTGAAGAAAGTCCCTTTGAATCTTAGAACGCTCCAGATATAAGACTGATGTACATTAAAAAAATGTTTTTACTACTCACCAAAGGTGCTGGTTGGTTGCTGATAAATGATGTTCTCTGACTGCTTTTGCCTTTGACCATATGCATCTGTAAGTTCCTCTTGCAGCTCAGCAGGTAGGGCAGCAAAAACTTCAGGATCCACCTGAACAATTAGAAAGAGTTCATTTGAGGTTTTTCTACTGAGGAGCAAGTGCTTGATGTTTACTTTTTCTTGTTTACTCACATGAGAAAGGGATTTTCGTTCTGTGTCAATCATATAAGATAGATTTAAAATATTGTAAGATATTTTCTATTTGCATTCCTATATATACACCTCTGTCAACAAGTGAAAAGCTTAAATTATTTTCCTTTCAATATTTACATTTTAAAGGCAATTTATTTTACATGTAACTTGCTTAATAATGTTTATAATAAATCAATTCAATTTAAACAACATATTCAGAGGTGCCAATTCAACAATTGCTTTGATTATTTTCATAATATATTTCGTACACGCTCGCTAGACTTTGTGGACTAAGTTCTGCCTTTAAGACACACATATCCCTATAACAGGAGCAAGTGCAGAACAACTCTTGCCGAGTGAGGGGCACCCAAAAGCATTCCCTCCCTACCCTTATCCTTAAAGATAAGTAGGGCTGACATCTGACTCCTCCTAGTCCTTGAACTCTGCAATTCTTTTAGGCTGGTGCTCCACAAATGAAGCACCTTGGAGGCAGTCTTGCACCTCCTTGACTGTTGGGGCTAAAAACCTAGCTAGCTAGATGAGTTATGCTGGGACAGGAGGGAGGCGGGGGGAAGAAGGGGTCTTTCTTTTTCTTTACGGTACCACAAACTCTAGCCCCCTCTATACACAGATCTTTACTTTTGGATGAATAAACTTTTGTACTCATCATCATCATCATCTTGACTTGGCCAGAGCTTGAGTACAGATATACAGTATAACCCTGATTAACTGAAAAGAATGGGGGACATGGATTTTATTTGGCTAGTCGGGAATTTGGATAATTGAGAGGACAGCGGTAGGAGCAACAGTGCAGGAAGCCCTCTGCAGTGCCAATGTCACGGACCTGTTTGGTTACTCCCATGACAGCAGGAATGCAGAAGACTCCCTGGGCTGCCACTCTTACCCTCTTGATTACTGCAGGCACAAGGTGTGTGTGGGGAGAGGCTGTGCTCCTGGCAGGGCAGAAAGGAAACCCTGGGCCAGGACACTGCTTTCCCCCATCAGGAGCACAGATTTTACTATACCTTGGGTTTGCAGGGATAGGTCCTGCATCAGTGCAGGGAATCCTCAGCAGCTTCACTGTCATAAGAGTGAATGAGCAGGGCCACAATGGGGGAGCTGCAGAAGGCTCTCTTTGCTGCTGCAGTAGCCATTCAGCAACAGCATGGGTCTCCCCACTTCGGGGGTCTCTGCCCTATTATCTGAACCTCTGTATCTGTCCTCTGCAGGGGACAAGGAAGGGATTTAGGTAATGCAGAGGTTCAGATAACAGGCTTTTGGAAAAGCAGGATTATGCTGTTGTGTATTTTAGATTTTCCTGAAACAGTCAGATGAAGTTTCATGAGCCAGCAGAAATACCATATATGCTATTATTCTTCAGTTTTGAGTTGCTCCATGTTCTAAAAGTTTCAAATATTTGCCTTTTTAAATTTTCAGCGCAAAAAAGTGAGTAAATGATTTATGTTTAGGGTGAAATGTATACTTGCACAAGATTTTTTTTTTTAAATGGAGGAACTTTTTGAAATGCTTTAAAAGCCAAAATGAGTAAGTCCAGAAAGTTAATTTGGCAGGGAAATGGACTTTACTGGGCTTTGAGTTTTCCAGTAAAAATTGTTAGCCTCATAACTTGATCAAATCTTTCAAAAACAAGCTTTGTACATGAGCATTACATTCTTTTAAGGATTAGGGGATTAGAAGTTTTATTGGAAAATATTGGTAAACCATCGATTTCACTATGCACACAGAAAACTGATGAAAAAGTATTGCCATCGATAATAAAAGAAATGTACAGATAGGAAAAGTAAGAAAAATGGTGCTTGAGAACTTAACAGTTTGATTAAAGCATATTTACTATGTATATTTTGACATATGATGCTGACAATTTGTGTTTTAACAGTTATAAGCTTTAATTATTTGAATCTCAAGTCTACTGTCATTAACTAATTATTGTCTGACCCCCCCTTTCTGAATTTCCTACAATTTGAAAATTTAAACTAATAAAAAATATTTAAATGCGTAAAACGCAAAATTTTGTGCAAATATGAAAATTTTAAATTGATAAAAACTGAAAAAATACTTAAAAACAAACATTGATATTATCCATCAGAATTATAAAAAATAAAAACCAAAATCTGCCAAGCCTAGTAGTTTTTTTTTTTAAATGGCATTTTTTTCTCCAACTGAGAGCTATAAACATTGTATGGAAGATAGGCTGAACAATTCAAACATACTAACTTACCTCTTTTATGAATACTCATCATATAAACTGTACATCAGCTTAGAAAAGTAAATCTTGATGCACTTGGCACAGATTTTTTCAGTTTTGAAAATTCATGCCCAGCACACAGTTTACAACACACAGGATGTGCAGTAAACAAGGTAGGCTTGGATGGAGTCCTGGACTTACCGAATGCACACCTTGTGTTTGATAGCATATTACAGTGAAATCTAGCAGACTATTTCCAGAACTTGGAATTACTTTTAAAAACATAGGCATTTATATTTAAAATATTTTTTTAAAAAAATGTTAAAGCTGAATGGTTAAGTACTCAAGAATCAGGAAATCTGCACATGCAGTATGAACTGTCCCTTTATGCACATGAATTGCAACAGTCTAATTATATCTTCTCATAACTATTTCTCAAGTAGTGTCATATACAGGGTATTTTATTTTGTTTTTACCTGTGTGTGTACACACCTGCCTCCCCTTTGCTTAAAGGTGCACTCTGTAAGTTGCACTATGAGATAGGGCTCCAATTAAAAGTTAATGTACAAAATTAACGGATTTCCTGATTCTTAAGTAATTATCTGTGCAGCCATGTCTTAAATGTAGCTTTAAAAAACCAGAATAGAAAATTAACTTTGTGTACTTTATATAAATAGCTCTCAAACTTTGTGATGTCTTTATGTCTGTAATAAATTACTAACAAGGTGATTACAACAGACTGAGCTTTGAGACAAAACAAATCTACTGTGAAGTGAAGAACTCATAAGTGAACTTTACTTATCAAACATCAGTATTTTATCAGAGTAGGAGGTACAAATTTGCTAATGATAACTATAACTTCAACACAGCAAGCCCACATGCCATTCAGCAGTAAATAGCTGTAATCACCTATATTCTTTACTACTTAAATGCTCTGCTTTTGTAAGCTTCAATCTTGCCAACTTTTATAGTTTTTTCTATATTCCAAATGATTACTACAAAGGCTAATTGAAATGAATTAAACCTATATGGATTCTTATAATATGAACCTTAGAACTAACAAGTGACACTTCCTACAAATTTTCCAGTGAACCCATGAATCACCTGATTGACCAGGCAACCACTCATATAAAAGCAGTTCAGACAACAGTAACGAAGAGTTAAAAAAATTAACCTAATTAAGCAATAAGAAACTGCAGGGCATAAATTTTGTAATAATTTACATTTGCTGAGTTGTTACAGCTAAAATTTTCAACACCTGCACCAGAATGACAGTAATATTTCAATTTATGGAGTGTATTACTGTACTAATTCATTAATTGTTTTAAATATAAATAACCTTTTTCTTTTTACACATATGGACAAATTGGAAAGAGTCCAGAAAAGAGCAACAAAAAATAATAAAAGATTTAGAAAATCTGACCTATGAGGAAAGATTAAAAAACTGGGCATGCTTAATCTTGAGAAAAGAAGACTATTATCAGGTTCTTCATCAGTCTTCCAATATGGTAAGGGCTGTTATAAAGAGGATGATGACCAATTATTCTCCATGTCCACTCAAGGTAGGACAAGAAGTAATACATTTAATCTGCAGCAAGAGAGATTAAAGTTAGATATTAGGAAAATCTTTCGAACAATAAAGGTAATTAAGCTCTGGAATAGGCTTCCAAGGGAGGTCGTGGAGTTCTTGTCATAGGAAGCTTTTAAAAACAAACTGGACAAACAGTCAGGGATGATCTAGGTTTACTTTGTCCTTCAACAGCAAAGGGTGCTGGACTTGATGGCTTCTTGGGGTCCCTTCCAGGCCTACAATTCTATGAGTCTATGATATATTCCCCCACAATGATGTAGTTTATGACACGAAGACATTCTTAGACAAAGACCATATATTGTTTTAAATTAATCTACCATTCCAATAGTAACAGCTTTAAGATCTTGTTGAACTCATATTACTTTTAGTTTTGAGAACTTGGGCCTGGATCCACAAAGGGACTTTGCCACAATGCCTAACATTTAGGTCCCTAGAAAAATCACTGGAATTCACAAAGTCTGAGTTAGGCACCTAAGAATGGGATATACAAAAGCCAAGATGCTAGGTGGGGCCACCTAATCTAGCCATTGGGAGATGATGAGAGGAGTATGTCCTAAACCCTGTCCCTCTCTCAGACTTCAGCACTTAAATCCAGGCTTCAGGGAAGCACCTACCTCTGTTTGTAATCCACAATTGGGAACCCATCTCCCCTTTCTTGGAGTTAGACAGATTAGGTGGCTAAGATGTTCTTGCAATTTCACACAAAATAGCCAGGGGGAGAGCCCTCTATTACAAGCTTTAGCTCAATGGGTAGGGTACTCAGCTAGTTCAATTTCCCCTTCTGCCTAATAGGACATTTAGTCTAGTATAGTGTCCCAAGCACAGTGAATGAAGAATTAGCACCTTGTTATTGCTAATGAACTTTAATGGGGTCCATGCAAGATCTTAACACCCATCTTCAACATTTCTGAACCCCGAGACTGAAGAGAGGATGAACAGTCTTAGATGAATAGCATCCATCCATCACTTCAAGACATCATGCTGTAAACCACTTTTGCACTGTCCTAATCCTGGTCCTGCTGTGCATCACTCCAGTAGCCTTCATGATTTAGAACATTTCTTAGGCTGCTCTAACTTGCACCAGCAGTCTCAAGCAGCTAATATGGCATCTCAGAATTGCTGGGACACAAAAATGATCTCATTATGCCTCCTTTTTCCCTTGACACATACCACACTAAACTGGCAGGCACATGTATGTGAGCACAGGAGATACTACACTAGCTTTATGCCATAAAAAAGAGCCAGCTATAACGGGGTGATCCTCCTGTGGCTAGCTAAGCTGAATTTAGGTCTGCTTTGCACTGGTAGTGCAATGTAACACAGCTGAAACACAGGGAAAAATAGATCATATATCTCATTTTATCGCAAAATTCGTGGTGATTGCAGAGCCTTTGTATCAAACAATAAAAAATGACTTTTCAAGACATGGATGTAGAAATATTGGCAACTATAAATTAATATGTATTATACTTTTTTGGGGGGGTCCAGGATAAATTCTTAAGATGCAGAGACCAATACTTAGTGCCCTATGGGTAGATTCTGACTCTCAGATTCTAATAATTTTGCTTGGATTAAGATCATATTTGTTGACACCATGTTAAAACCCACTTATTTTAGAGTACACTCTACCTGTGAGTATGCTGGCAGCGCTATTACATTAATTCCTGCATCACTGTTTGGTTCTTGGATATCTGGTATTTGTAAGAGAACTGCTCCAACTGGCTGTGGCAGAAGCTCACTGTTGCACCCATTTATGGGCTCTTTTTTGCTATCACCATAACTCTCTCTCTGCTGAATGATGTACATTTGTTCTACTTGTTCTCTGAGATCAGGTGGCAATGCTTCCAAAACAGACTGATCTAACTGCAAATAAATAAAATAAAAAGGTCACTAGATTTTCTGAAGACCATGTTAAAGAGTCATAATATTTATATTAACAAAAATGGGAGGAAATTAACACACAACAACTGACATCCAGATTTGTATACAAAAGCTTATGTAGGAATCTGATGGTACTGAATGTTGTAGCAGCTATATGAAGTAAAAGGAAAAATGCTTAACATTATAAGTTATTCAGTATACATAAATGCTTAATCTTGTATTTTTACAAATAATATTTAACATAGTAAATATATAATCCTAAAGAATAAACTTTCCTTCACGTCCACCATTGTAACTGTAAATAACCAATACAAATAAAATATGAGCAACACATATATTGATTTGAACATTAGTCTAGTATGTGGTCTAACCAGCTGACTGATCATTCAATAATACAGCAATTGATCTATCATTCACAGTTTGCTGCCAGGATATTTATATGTATGCTCCAATTTACTTTGATGTTACTGATCTAGTGTATTTCCAACATTTCAGACTTCTCATTGACATTTTTGTAACATGGGTTTTGTTAGTACAGTGAGTATATTTATGATATGCTTTTTTCCTCCACCATAAACAGTATTCTATTTTCAAGTCAGTTCTCAACAGTTCGTCCCATGTGTAGATTCCCATAAAAGATAAAATTACTAACATTGAACAAATGAAATAGTGCATTAGATTCCAAAAGCTGGAGTATGTAGTGGCAGCTTCCTGAGTGACTGAGAAAGTATGACTGATAATCACATTTAGAACATCTTAAATGTAGATTTGGATCCATGTTGCTCAAAATTTATTATTATTATTATTATTATTATTATTGTAGCACCTAGGAGAACCAGTCATGGACCATGGTTTTAGACTCTATACAAATACAGAACAGAAAGTCCCTACAAATGAAAGGAAAATGTCAGTTTGCACAGAATGAAATACTGCATTTGCTTGTAAGTGTTGTAAATACAAGTTTCAAAGGAGTATTCCATATGCTTTCTTCTACTGATTACCCTTAAGAGAAATTTTAAAATCTCATGGACACAGAACAGGGGTACATAATTGCAGGAATTTATTAACAAATGAAGTATAACATTAAATCTGGGAGCTTATTTTATTAGGTCACTGTCTGTTTTCTACTTTTTCCTCTCTCATTTGTGGAGCTTCTCTTTTAGTAAATATGTCCAGGAAATGATTAATTTGTAAGTACATAAAGAAATCAGAAGAAAGTGGATGAAATTACTCACCTTGTATAGCTTGTGTAAATTCCACTAAAATAGGAACTGTATTCTTGTACATCAATTACTAATATGTTTCAGAAGTTCTGTACCCTTCATATTTACCTGGGAAGGTGAAGGAACCTCAATACTTAAATTAAGTCTTGATTTTACATTGATAGGAGTGTGTAAGCCATTCCATTTGACTGCAGACTCAGACTTGCTGGTAATAGGATTGAGACCAGATGTCAGATGGGTAGTGAGAGATGGAAGAAAAGTGCACGTTCTTGATGCAGACGATATTTCGAGATCCATAGCAGCCACAAATACTATAAATGTAGAAAACAATATAGAAAAAAATTCTTTTAAGTGTTCAAAATCAAACTTTGTTTTCACATGACATGAAATTTTAGTTACCTTATGCTTATCTTTCTACTGAAGAAGATTTGGTAGTTTGCGCAATAATGGAAATGATTAGTGAGAACCTTTTTCCACTTTAAATATCCACCTTATCTTCTATCTTTTCAAGATTTTGTAGAACTTCTGATTTTAAACTAGTCCCTATAACACTCATTTTTTCAGGTGGAATGTAGTAGCAAAACATGTACTCAAACTGCATCCCTTGCATAACTTGCATTGAATTTCTGTTGAAAAATGCTCAGACACAAAATCAAGTGAAAATTAGTTATTTCTTAAAGGAAGCCAACTATCACAAACACAAAATACAACTAATCATATCAGCTTACTGCATGCAGTGCTGTTGTAACTGTGTCAGTCCCAGAATACCAGAGAGACAAGATAGGGGATGTAGTATCTTTTACTGGACCAACTTCTGTTGGTGAGAGAGACAAACTGTCTAGCTTACACAGATCTCTTCTTCAGGTCTGGGAAATGTACTCAGAGTATCAGAGCTAAATACTAGGTAGAACAAATTGTTTAGCATAAGTAGTTACTTACCTTCTTTATGTTCTTCCTCTGAACGTTTCTTAGTTTTCTGAACATGGAAAAGATCGATAACTGAACGGGATCCTCCAGGTAAATGTCCAGATGGTATTGATGAGTGAGAAGAAACAGCTGAAGTGGTTTTGTTGATGGGAACTAACTGATGCACCTGAATTCCAACCTCAAAACAAAAAACATTTTATATCATTATTTCTAATCACAAAGTGAGGAACAGTAACAAATAAGTGCAATTAAGCAGACAATAATTTAATTGAGTTTTTTTAATATACAAACTCCCTCACCCCTCCTGACCAAAAACACCCACTATTACAGGTAAAATATTTTGCAGGCACTAATAAATGAGATCACACTCCTCCTCCCGCCCCAAATCAACAGCTAAGAAATTACACCTTCTTCATTTTTCTGGGGTAAAGAAAAAGTGGTGTCAATAACACTATATGAACAATTTATATAACTTGTATAGGTTTTAATAAATTATACAAAGTCCCCAAACTCAAATAAATATATACATAGCAACCAAGAGTAGGGATTCATGATAAATCAGAGAAGTACCTATGACAGCTGAAAGATGTACTAAGTGAGGGATACTTTTTTTTCCTTCCAATTCACTGATCTAATCTATACTACACTTATCACTTCAGTTATCGGAATATCAGACAGTGAAGGTCTCTACCAAATACACCAGGGCAGGGTTTCCCCAAAAGACTGATAGTAACAAACATACTTTCATTTTCTATCAGATACATTTCCTGCCCTGAAAAGCTTTCCTCACCTTTAATTTAGTCCAAAGTAATACTCAAAGCGAAACTGCAGAGGTATTTTTAAAAATTATTTTGTCCAATTTAATGGTGTACCTGGGTACCATTTGTAGGCTTACCTTCAACTTTCCTAAAATCTTGGAGGAGAAATTCTATATTCGTGTATGACAAGTCACACAAAGCATGAAATAGGTGGCTGGGTGGATGGCTGCTAGGCCTTTTATTAATGTTTACATGGTTAGGACATTGTTCATTACCAATTTGTTTAGCTGTAATTGTGATATTAAATTGTGAAACTCTGAAAACTCTCATTATAAAACTGGCATGTTTGGGCTAGGGATGTAAAAATTAGTTTAATTTAAAATCCGTTTAAACGTTCTAAAAATAGAACATTTAAACAATTAAAACACAAGGGCGGGGAGAATGTGCAGGCCAGCTCTCACTCATGGGGAGCTGAGCCAAGCCAAGCCCAGCTGCGTCCTGCTCTTGCCCCCCCCCATGCTGGGCTCTTCGCCACTTGCTGGGAGCTAAGCCCAACTGCTCTCACCTCCTGCCCCCTACGCTGGGCTCTGCACTGCTCCCTACGCCCAGCAGAGGCTTGTTCCCGTCCCCTCTCCCCACCTCCCCCTCCTTGACCCCAGCTGCAGCTCCCCCCCCCACGCCCTCCTGTGCTGGGCTCAGCTCCCACATTTCTATTTTAAAAAGATTTCTAAATCAAGTGTACTCGGTTTACAAATAGTCAAATTGTAATTTATCACATGTGAAACTATTACCCTGTCGATAGCAATGCATATCTGTGCAGCCTAATGGAGTATCATAAAATTTATCAATGTAGAATAGGAAATGTAAAAAACAGAAACTTCAACTCTCAGTTTTATTAACTCACCCCTCGCATATCCGATATGTTCAATTTCATTGTGTGAAACATTTTTAGTGTTTCTTTCCCAATTACTTTTGCACTATCTGTTGCATGGTCAAGAGTTACAGTTCTGCAAAGAATAAAATATAGTTAAAGAAAAGATGAATTACAAAATCTTAGAGCGATTTTACACAGTTAATCCAGAAAGTATCTCCAAGAAAAACATACTACTTGATACTACAGAGGAAAGTAATTTCTCAGTCTACAAAACTGGAACACTATTGGGTAATTTTTGGGTTAAGTAGGACAAATCTAATACAGAAACATTGACTAAAATCAATTTTTATGAGAGATGATTACCAATCTAAGAAAATTTTAACAAACTCTGGATTATTACGTTAATAGGGAGGATGAAACATTCTTGTCTACAATAATTAACTAACATTAATGATATGACAAAAACAATGAGAGTTCTGTAGCACTTTAAAGACTAACACTTTTTTTTTTTTTTTTGCAGGCATAAGCTTTCATGGGCTTTAAGCCACTTCTGCTGGGTCTACAACGATGGCAGCAAATTCGCCGCCGTCAGTTCGATGTTTCTGGATCGACTGAGCTGTCTGTGTAGACTCACTCAGTTGATCCAGCAATTGATGTAGGAAAATCATCCCAGTAAGTGGCATAAGCGCTGCGTCGAAGGGAACGCTGTTCCCTTCGACGCAGCACAGTGTGGACGGCGCGCAGAGCAGACGCAGAGAAGTCGACAGGAGATACGCAAGTGATTTACGTCACTTGCATATCCCCCATCGACTGCTGCCAAATCCAGAAGGTAAGTATAGACCAGGCCTAAGTCAGATGCAGGGAACGGAAATCAGATAAGTGGTACATATATATAGTCAAGGGGAAGGTACAACAATGGGTGGAGTAGGTAATAGCAAAGTCCATACAGTTAGATTAGCTGAAGCCTATTCACAACCATTGATTAGAAGGTGAGAATGTGTGAACAGTGACATTTACTTCTTGTAATGAGATAACCATTCCAAGTCCCTATTCAGATCCAGTCTGATTGTATCAAGTTTGCAGATCAGTTCTAGCTCTGCAGTTTCTCTTTGAAGTCTGTTTTTGAAGTTTTTTTTGTTGGAAGTATGACAACTTTCAAGTCGGCTACAGAGCGTTCTGGGAGATTGAAGTGCTCTTCAACTGGTTTATGAGTCTTTCCATTTTTATGTCTTATTTGTGTCCATTTATTCTTTTGCATAGTGACAGTTTGGTTTCGCCAATGTACATGGCAGAGGGGCATAGCTGGCACATGAGGGCATATCTTACATTAAATGTGCAGGTGACTAAAACCATCCTAATAGGTACATAGCAGCCAGAGATGTACAGGAGGAAGCTGTAGCTACACTCTTTCAGTCACAGCCTTCTTTCCTTCAAACCCTGAATGATGTGATGCATTGGTGGCATCAGGCTCCTTCTTTCCCACTCCCGCCTCTGCTACCTATCACCTACTATCTTCTTCCAATATTATCTCATTGCTCCCTTGCACTTCTCTGTTGATTGATCTGTATCTAACTGTTGTCTTGTCTTACACTTAGACTAAGTTCTTTGGAGCAGTGACTGCCTTTTTGTGTGTTTGTACAGTACTGAATAAAATTGGATCCAACTCCAAGACTGAAGCTTCTAAGTGCTACAATAATATATGTAACTAAACAACATGCCTCACAACTTTCTAACTTCGGAAGTATATTCTGTCCACCTCTCTTCCCCTACAGTGTAGCTGTCATTTATTGTTCTTAATATTCTTTTTGTTGTCTTTTCTTTCTGATTTGGACACCTATGGCTCTTCTTCCTCCCTCCTCCCATATTCCCCATTTTTATCCTAGATGAGTTCCATTTTCACACTGATGATTGATTCTGCTGCTTCTTGTTTCTTCTAATCACTTCCTCCTCTAGCTCTAGATCTGCTGTCCAACACACTGTCTATGAAAAGGATTAATATTATTAATACTTTCCACATGGGACAAGTCTGTGCAGTAATAATTGATTTATCTAAAGCATTTGTATAATACACCATTCTATTTTACTGAACAGACATAAAGAGACTATTAGCTTTGAAAAAATCCAAATAATCAAAGCTATTTCATTCTAGCTACACGAACAGTATTACATCAGATAGCTTTACTCCATAAACAGGGTGCCAGAGTTTCTCTTAGATTCTATCTCATTTTCAGCATAATACAAGCTCTCTCACCTTTTATAAAGATATTAATATTTATTCTGCATGTACTTCACTGACATAAGTTTAAGAGTGTACTATTGTAGACTTTTAACAGAAAAATCAAACATTTTAGGATTTGTCAAATTCAAGGAACTGTACAGTTCAATAGGTATGCGTCGGGCAATTAGTGCTATATGCTGTAGTAGTGTGTTAGTTCCAATTATTTTATTGTTTAAAGTAGGAAAAAGCATAAAGCCTGACCAACAGTAATCTTTTTTTTTTTAAGTTTGTAATTAGCCTTTTGGTGTACCTTGATCCCTGAAAAGATTTACTGGAGGCTGATTATCACAAAGATTAGAGTGGGGTGCTCTGTTGGGTACTGCTGATTGTACTATATGTCAGAAGAAAATTAACACAATTTTTTTTTAACTATGTCAAGGTGGGTGTTTGCAGCCAGCTGCTCTTCCAAAATGGTTTTGACTATTTAAGTCTATTTTCAGGAAGACTTTCCACTCCAAACAACCCCTGCTTATTTTACGACCATTGCAATGAAGTTCCTTCTCTCTTTCCTCTAAAGGGGACTGGAAGGAGAGCTAGCAGCATTTAGAGACTAATAAATACATTTTCCTCTAATAATCTTAAGAGCTTTTTTGAATGAAAGTCTTAAAGTCCAGACATGTTGCTATAGGAACAAAGATTAACACCTAGGACAATATTAAGCAAAATATATAGGAAGTTTGCAAACACTATTGCAGCTCTTAGTTATAGATACCATAAAAAGCCCAATTCTTCAAGACACGGAACACCTTTAATGCCCTTTATGTTTTATTGGGAGTCCAGGGTGTTCAGCACCCTGGAGAAATGGGCCCATACCTACATATTGGTAAGATTTTTATTCTATGCAAGGTTACCTGGCAATGTTGTCACAGATTCCATGACCTCCAAATTTTGCAGGCTCTACAGGGGCCCCAGCTTTTCTGACCATGATTTTAAGAGTTAACCGTTTACCCTTCATACCAGCAGCTTCAAGTCTATGTTGGATCTCTTCTGAAAGACTCAGAAGGAAAGCTTCTGCTTCCTTAGGCTAAAAAAAAAAAAAAAAATTATTTACCTTTATCACACTCTCATGCATCTGATGAAGAGAGCTAAAATGTCTTTAAGGATTAAAAGTACTTAAGTTAATTTGTTTCATGCAGTTTTGGGATGAAGCTAAAGAGTACACTATAAAGATTTTTAAAATAAAAAAGAGCACAGCCAATTGATTACAGCAAGAAAACTCATAGGGAAAAGTGCCTCTTTTTTAGTTTGCCCTGTTTTGCCTCTGACTAGAAAGAATTTCCATTGCATGCATACTGCTATACTGATGTATGACAAGTTTAAAGATAGAAATTTCATATCGTTTTGTCATCTGTAGCCAGAGGAGAATGTTTTGGCAACATCTGAGGAAATCACGTACTTCTGAGATGCAAAACATTGAAAAATTTGTTTTATTTTGCTACAGAAAAGTGTAACTTTTTTCTAGAACAACCATAAGAACAGTCTGATAGATAAAACATTTTTGAAGTTTGTGTAAGAGAACTTAATGACAACTAGTACAAGCCCTGAAAAATCCAGGAGATGACAAGATTTTCCTTGACATGGATGGGAGCCTAAGCCATCCGTTTGTGCACAATTTGAGCATTCATTTCTGCTTCTTATGATAAAGTGTTGTCTTGAGTCTGAAGCAGCTGCAGTACTTCTCTTGAGGATCACAGAGGATTGTGCGTACTTGTTGGCAAGCTGGACCTAAATTCAGTGGCTTTACTTAAGGCTTCCTTATTTAACTGCTTCACAGTTTAGGTCAGATAAACTCATGCTTATTTTATCCTTTTTTTTCTTCATTTAATATTTTACCTTTTTAAAAAGGAAATATGGAAATTAAATGAAAAATTGCCAACACTGATGCAAGAAAGTTTGAGAAATCAAGCACTCAAGAGTCAGGAAATTACAAAAGGAAAAGTTTCTACTGCACTATCAGACCATGGCCATGATACCCCTACCCATTTCTTTTCCTAATTTCCAAGTGAAAAAGTAATACGTTAAGGTTTACTTTAATATTAATTTAATCTGAACCATAAATTGTGAATGATCAAATAATGTGATCAAATAAGAATTTTAGTAGAAACACGGGTTCAAAGTTTCAAACTCTAGGTGCCTAAAGTTAGGTTCCTAGGGCTTGCCTAAATAAACATTTAGTTACTAGCAAGCTGAGGTGTAAGTCTACTCCACACAAGTCTGCCATGCAATAAGTGTCTATGTGGACCCTGCAAACACTTGAAGTTACCTAGTGTACTTTAATTACCCTACTTTGAAATGACAGTAGATTAAATGTTCTGAGAGTAGTTTCTTTTTTGGGTTCTAAAGTCAATGGGAAATCAGACATTTTGTTTAGGAGCCTAAATATGGATAAGGAGTCTAACTTTAGGCACCTAGGTATGAAAATGTCTTATTTATGAAAATTGTAAAAATTATTTAATTTCTCAATCTTACCATTTCATTAACTAAGGTAATACTTATTTTAACTTTGTTATGGCTAATAAAAGATCTTAAAATGCAGTATTTTAAAAAAAGATAGAAACTGGTTAAAAATATGCACAAGGACAATTCTAGAGATGGTACTATGTATTGTCTGGTGAATAATTCCCTGGAATAGACTGTTAGGATGAGAATAATGGACTGTTAATACAGCTGCTAAGATTGTGGCTATAACAGAGTAATGTTTAAAATAAAAAAACTAAAATGAGGGCCTTTGGAATACTCAAGGCTTTAGGCAAATGAGGAAGATCTTCTGCATTGGGAGGGCATTTTTTCATCCTCCAAAATGAAAGACTGTTTTAGTTTACCTGAGTAAACCTTATACCATAGTTGATCTCAGCTGAAACAGATTTTCTTTCCTTTTCTGTTCGAACAGGTCTGTCATCCAAACCACGACAGAATCTGTAGAGCATCTGTCCTGTTTTTGGACCAAATTCCTTCTGGAGTTTTGACATAGTGAGATATTGTAGGTCTCCACAAGTTTTAATTCCCAAAGATGCCAACTTGGATTCCATTGACCTACCAACTCCTAACAAGAGAATAAGCAATTTTATTTGGTTAAGTCTACACAACCCAGACAAAGTTAATTATTTTTAAAGCACTACCATTTTCTTTCAAAGTTCAGCTGTATAGCATCCAGTTCAAATTTTAAAGGGGGTGAGGGAAAAAGCAAATTAGCTGCATTATGATTTGACCAGCAACTTTTGAATCATGTATAGTATTTGTTTAGTCTGTACCAAATTTTAGTTTAGGGCTTAATTCTGCAGTTACTGCTGTTTGCATGCTTGTTCCAGTGTGAAGTCTCACTAACCTATGCTTGCAGGACATTGCTTTTAACTTGTAAAACCCCTGGATAGTTACTGTGTCTTCTACACTTTGAACAACACTGAGCACAAAGTCAATATTAAAACAGCGGTCTGATTAGCATCTTCTATCAATCCAAAAAAGTTCTGAAACATTACATAAGCAGAAATAGAACAAGTGAAGGACATTTACAACTGTATACAAGTGCTTGCACTTAAAAAGAAACCAGCAAAAATTCCGGCTATTTTCAATTACTAATTGGTTAGAAACATGTTATTTCAGAGAAAAAAAGATAGCTCAAATTATGAGTGATATGAGTTACCAACCACCTGAAAATTGTAGGTATCCACAGCAACTTTACAAATTGAAGTGTGTTAATTTTTATCTATTTTTAGTGAAACTACTGATTTACAAAAATGTAATTAATTTGTAAATTACTACAATTTATGCATTTACACTACTATAGATAAGTAAAGTTAGAATATTCTGGTAATCAGATTCCATCTTTTAGAATCTGCATTTTACAAGTTAAAGCGATGTACTGACATTCAAAACACTTGGGAACTACTTACTGCTAAATGCAAGTGACATCAGAAAACTTTAAAGGACTTTTTAAACTAAAGCATACATTATACAATTGAATATTAAATGTAATTGGACAAAAATGGATAGATAGAACGGGTTACATGAATAGGCTGAACTAGAAAAAGTTATGTACAAGAAAGAAAAATCAAGCTTCTAAAACCTAATTGCCTGTAAGGAATCTATAGTGAATTATAGTCAGAATTGAAATCGACAAATTAAGTAGCAATCTAGTTTTACCATTATATCTTGTGGAACACATTGATGATGCTATTTTCAAATATTTTATATGTGTATTACAATATCCTTCTGTTTTGGTTCCCGATATGAAAGAAATCCATATCAGCTTTGGAACACATATTCCTAAAACAGCTATGCACACAGTTTGAGCAAGATTAAGTACCCATTTATTTGAGTTATCTTTCATTTATTTCAGGGTCTTAACTCTCAAACTGTGTCAGGTGCATACACTATAAAGATAACATACTATTCTGTTACATACAAGAAAACATTCTGGCTTACAATTATATAAATACGGTTGTCACAATTCAGCAAGTTTCTACTATTCTTTGACAAAATCCACACAGATTCCTGTACAGTAAGGTTAGTGACATACTAAATAAACTAGAGATCTTTATATACAATAATTCAATGAAAAACAATGTTGTGAGTCCTACTTCTATGTCAGGGCTTTGAAATGTTAAGGTTTGGTAGTCCTACTGTAGTTTCCTTTTCCATTGTATTCTCCACTCACTATCCCATCCTTCCCTTGGCTAATTTCAAGGAATACTTCCTTCTTTCAACCCAAGAATGCCCAATTTTGCAATATCTCCTCTTCTACATTTCACTTCCTACTTCTCCATCTTCCTCGTTTTTCTGCAACCCATATCTCATTGGGAATTCCTAACAACAAATGGGTGCCTTCCCAAACTTTAAAGTTCTTCCAGTGCACCCCCTTCTAAAAAAAAAAAAATCTTCCTTTGATCCTGACAGCACCTACAATACAATCTTCAACTATTCATAACAGATCTGACTAACCAATCGGGCAAGCAGACTTTTTCATTACATTCATAACAGTAACTTCCCATATGTAGTGACTCAGCATGCACTCTGCTTGAGATGTCACACACACAAATTAGCAGTGCAAAAGAATGTAGGCTGCCTGAAAAACTAAACGGAGACCATTCCCCTCCAACTCACCACACTATATGGTTTTGTAAAGACTTTAATAAGGATTCTATTCTTAAGGATGATACAAAGAAAAAGTGTAAAATTACGAGAAATGAGAAGGAGCATTCCAACTGCGAGCAGCATTCAGTACATAATCCTAAAGATGAAATATCTTCATTTTGCATATCAGATAACCTTAAATAACGACCAACCTCTTTTACATCAAATTTGGGAAAAATAATTTGACCCTTGATTGATACTGGACACCCATTTGCAACATACAGCAAATTCTAATGTTAGCCTGAAAAATCCTCATAAAAGAAGAAGAATTCCATTTCAAAATGTACCTGGAAGATTGCTAACTAGCTGACCTCTAATAAAATCATCCACTTCCTCTGGTTTTAAGTGATACTGTCCATCTGGTTTTGCTTTGCGAGTTGCCATTCTGGCCAGCAGAATATTGGAACCTGTAAAAGTGAACAAATAATTAAAGGAGGGCTATGCTGGTTTCTGCCATCACAAACAGCATTTTCTTATTCAGAGGATAAGGAGAAAGGTATAGAGGGGTATAGACAAATTCTAACCTGTCTCCAAATATTACTGAGTGTTTTTTTGTTTAGTATTTATTTGTTTCTGCAGTCTATGCTTCCATTTTGGCAATTTGTAGAGTTTGGGAGAATGGGGTATCTTTGCAACACTAACTTGTACTTGCTAAATTAAAATAAAAAAAGTCACCCACTACAAAATATGTTAATACGCTAGTCTCCAGTGAATGTTCTACAAATGTAGAAATATGGATGTAGTGGCTATCAAAATTGTTACAAATTAAAATGAGATTCTTTGTACTATCGATCAATGATACTCACACTGAGGCTCATGAGCCACAAGTGACTCTTTAATGTGTTTCCTGAGGCTCTTTGCTGCACATGTTATTAAAACACTGTGTGGTTTAATAATTAACCAGTTTCAGTTATTAGACAATCAGGAGGCTTTTACTATATTATTAACCAATGGTAGTTGATAAAATAGTAATACTTGGTCTTGCTGTGAGAATAATCTATATATATAAAAATGGTAAATGAAGCAATGAATTCACACTACTGTGGTTTTTGGGTAATGCTGATCACTAATTTGGCTCCTGAACCACTGAGATCTGAGTATCACTGCTGTAAATCATTCTGAAAAAAGATGCTGTGCTCAACATAAGAATAAACAACTGTCAATCATACTAAAAAGTGAAGTATATGATTGAAATGGATATTTCTGAGCCTCGGTTCCTGCTAAGAAAGAATAAAATTCCATTAATTTTTCTATTAGAATGCCCCATAAATCAGAGTGAGAGGGGGTCATTTAGCACACTTTCAGAATTTTTTCTGCTTACAGGTTTCTTCATGTCCAGCCAGCTACCACTGTAATATGATGCCCTAGCATGTCTCATTCTGTAACATCATTGCTATAAAAAAACCAAAAAAAAACCCCACCACCTTGCTGTAGGATAGGGCAATCTATAAAAGGTTAGGTAAATGCCACCATTTACAATGTGCTGTCCCTGTCCTTCCTGCTCCACAAGGTTTACATTATTTAATGTCCTTTTGGTCAATAATGATGGCAATGCAGACTTCATGGGCACCATGCTAGGAATTATATTTATGACATACTCAATAAAGGATTCCATGTCCAATTTTCCTTCTCACTTTGGTGTTCTATCCACTGCCTGTAATACTTTGCTTAAGATTTCCACTATTCTACCTATCTTAGGTATTTATATGGCCCCCATTACTGTAATATCTAAGTAACTCACGATTTTACTATATGTATCCTCACAGCATTCTATGAAGTAGGGAAATACTACTATATTCATTTTACAAGATGGGGAACTGAGGCAAAGAAAAACTAAGGCCTTATCTACACACATTCAGAAGTTTTAATTTAATTGGTTTAGTTAAATTGGCTAAATTAAGCTAATAAAATCTGTGTGGATGCTCTTTTTTCAATCTAACTTAAATCTGTTCCCAACTAACTTAAGCTAAACAAAACAAAAAAGACAAATTATAGCAGAGATAAGAGTATGCAAACATCTGTATCAGAAACAAGAGTGCTCAATACAGGAGTTTGCACTAGTTGAACTATATCATCATCTTAAATTCACATATGCGACCCTTCCCAAGGAGACTAGGCCTAAATTACTTGCTCAAGATTGCACAAAATATGTAACAGAGCAAAGAACTGAACCCTGGTCTCGAAAATTTCATGTCACAGGCTTGTCTCCTAGTCATTGGGACACATGCCCTTTGTTCCAATCATCTTATCCTGATCTAAGGTTGAAGTCCTTATACTGTTCCCAGCATATGAACTTTTAGAAAATGACTGGATACACAGTAGTTGCAGTCTGCTCTCTTTGACATATACTTATTATTGGAACTCACATTTGACTGGAGGAATCTGGTTCTTTCAACCAGTAAAACGAAATTGAAATCAGAGTATAAAGTTATACTCAGAAAATATAAAAATATGTATTATTTTTAAACAAAGAATAAGCACATTAAATAAGGCTATAAAAGGTTCCATATATGTTTCAAGGAAAAGCATGACACAAAACAGGAATGAGAAGAATTATATTTAAGTTAATAACAGTAATGAATCCCATAAGAGAGAATTGGAGAAATCTACCTCCAAAGACTACGATAATGGATTTCAACTTAAATCAGAATAGAAATTTAATTGTCTGAGATTATTATTTCCAGATTCTCATTTTTATAATATGATTATGCACAGAGAGAAAGGAAAAGGGGGAGAAAGGGAGCGAATAGGACAAGGAGAAAGAAAAAGCAAGCTTGGAAAATTTTCAAAGACATGAATTCATATTATCCCTCCTACAAAACTGACTACCTCTACTTTTAGTGAACATGTTTCATGATCCATATTAAATCATGTCACCCTACACCCTTTATTACTTTCCCTTCTTATACTAGATGGTGACTCAATATGTTTTAACATGCTTTCATTTGTCAATATGCTAGAAAAGATATAGTTATATTTATTTAAAAAATGAACACGAACTGTCCCAGAAGTTAAATTAAAACACACTGTCAATACTATAAGGGAAGCAGGTTACAGTTAGGATGCGTAACATTTTCCATCAAGGAATTTTTTTTAAAATGAATTAATTTTAATGGCAATAATTTGTGTATTTCATGAAAACTCACTGTTTTCGCAGTCCCTTATATAATTTTGATATACCCAAAGATGGCAAGTGACACTTGTAAGTAAATATGAAAGAAAGTACTAACCCATCCCAACAGAGGCAGAACATTTAGTCTGGTCTTTGATTTCGGTGCGGATAGCATTTGCAAATTCATCAGGAGTCAGTCTGGTCTCTGCAAGGATTTCAGTGATATCTACTAGTGCTTCATCACAACTGACTGCTTCGATGTTATGAGTATAGCTAACAATACAAAGTAAAGGAGGTGAAACAGCAGCAACAGCTCACCATCTGTTAAAACAAATATGTAGCAAGTAAAGTCTTCCTTTTGTGATGGCATTTCCCTGATTTTTTTATTCTCATTATCCCACACAACTTAAACATTTAAAAATATTAATCTAGCAAATTATAGTAACAACTACTGTCTAGGACTAATTTCAGTATGCATCATGCTTTTAAAAGATTAGTTGGAAAAGGGAAATTAAATATTTTATTCTTCACCTAAAAGAACTGCCCCATATTTTCCATATTCTAATGAAATACACAATTTTCTTTAAATTTATTCTGAAAAGATTCAGTCCTTGAAAATGAATGTCTAAAGAAATGATACTATCTTGGAAGGACAGCAGTACCTACAATGCTTGCTAACTGAAGGTTACAGTCTTTTCCCACTGAAGTTAGTGAAAGTTTTGATACTAACTCTACAGGAATCAGATGTTGATCATTTTGCAGGATTTGGCCTCAAAATACAGAGCAGCATTGGGGCAATTTCATACTAGATTGACTATCCTCCATTATAAAAAGTTACTACAAAAGCAAGATCTGAGCTGGGAATGGCTTAGAAGGGGGGAAAAATGGGAAAATAGACCCATGAAGATGAAAATCCTAGATCATTTAATGGTATTTGGGAATGTGGCAAATGAAAACATGCCTGATCACTGCAAAAGATTATACAGATACATAATACATTTTACCTTGCCAGTGTTTCATACATTATCTGTGTAACTTCTTTGTATGCATGGAAGTCATACGGAACTGCTTGAAGACTTGGACATAGCTGTTTTGCTTGGCCAAAAAACATTCCATTCTTTACACCAACTTGTCTAAAATCAAATAAAATCAAATAAGTTACTCACATCTTCCCTTTTAATTAATTCCAGAATATCAGATATTCACAAGATGAAGTGTCTGTACAGCACAACGCTGTCCCAGCCCATACCTAGGGTTCCTAGATGCCACAGTAATGTAAATAAATAATAGTAATATTCATACTTTCCCACACCACTATTCCAGACAAAGAACATATATACAGGAGGTTTTTCCACCCATGTAAATGATCTAACTGATGTGAAAAAAGTGACTTGCATTACACAGTAATTAAATTCAGATTTTGTTCCATGTGTCTCAAACAATGAACAAACGTAGAGCAAGTGGGAATATACACAGAAATAAATATTTAATTTTAAAATTAGTTCATTAGGTCCCTTAAAGACAGAGCTTGCCATCTCCTCATCCAAGCGATGACAGAACATGCACTATGCACAACACGACAACTGTGCACAACATTACAATTCTGCTAGAACATGGAGAAGGAAGGAAGGATCAAAGTGGTTTATTTTATTATAATGGGACATTTTTATAAAGTTATGTATTGAGCTATAAAATAAATAAAATCTTTGCAAAGCCAAGCAATTAAAAAAAAAAAGCAGCTCATTTGCCTTCAAATACTCTAGGCATGATTTCATGGTGATAATGAATGCTAGGGTATTATCTGCCACGAGTAGAAACCAATATATTATATATCTCTGAGATTATATTTAAAACAAGTCATTGTAGGTGCTGGATGTCCCCAGCTATTTGTGGAATTCAACACACAATTTGAGCAAAAAGTATCATTAGATTTAGTGAGCACAAGTGGTCAGGAACTTCATTTTATGCCTCATCTGAGCCAGACCTCCAATAGAGAAGGTTACTCACACTGTGCAGCAACTGAGGTTCTTTGAGATGTGTTCCCCTAGGGGTGCTCCACTGCAGATGTGGCAGTGTCCCTGTGCCTGAGATCGGAGATCTTCCTCAGCAGTGTCTGTTCGGCTGCACATGCAGACCTCCCCGTCTAGTGCTATGAGCAGGTCCAACTGCTGCTGTGAGGTTCAACTGCCCTCCAGTTCCTTCTCTACCACAGAACTTATGTTGCAGCTCTTAAGCAGAGGGGAGGCTGGTGGATAATGGAGCACCCTTAGGGACATCACTTGAAGAAGAAGAGGTTACTCACCGTGTATAGTAACAGGTTCTTTGAGATATGTGTCCCTATGGATGCTCCACAGTAGGTGACTATAGATCAGTGCCCCTAATTGAAAGGCTGGGGCTTCGAAGCAGCATTTACTGCAGATGATAGGACAGTACGTCACAGTAAAGTGTCTCCTCTGGCATTCTGAGTAATAACATAGTGACGGGCAAAAGTGTCCACTGATGCCCATGTGGCCACTTTGCAAATGTGGGACATTGCAAAGGCGACATTATTGAGAAAAGCAATCAAGATGGTGAGTGAACACATAGAGTGTGCGCTTACATTCCAGTAAGAGAACTTGATTGGGTAGCTGTTGGACAGGCATACACTGTAAGATCCATTTGGAAAGTCACTGTTTGGCAATGGCTACACCTTTGGATCATTTGGTTGTTGAACGAAATAGACATGGTGGTTTTTGAAAAGATTTAGTTCTGTCCAGATAGAAAGCTAATGCTCATCTGATGTCTAGAGTGTGCAGAACTGCCTCCTGTTGGTGCTATAAGGCTTCAGAAAGGAACAAGGAAGATGAATAGGTTGATTAAGGTGGAAAGAGTATAGTACCTGGGTAAAAATTTGGGATGTGGCTGTAGCGTGACTTGTAGTGTAAAAATGTGTTTAGGGAATATGCCATAAGGATCCTAATTTTGCCCACCCATTAGGCAGAGATGATAGCAACAAAAAACCTGCCGTTTTCATTGATAAAGTAGATGTACAAACACGTTGCCATTGATTCAAACGGAGGTCTAGTAAGAAAGTGGAGGATGAATTGGGGTCCCAGGCTGGGGTTGGAGCCCATATGTGATGGTAAAGAGTTTGAAGGCCTTTCAGGAAACATTTAGTGAGTGGGTGCATGAAGATGTAATGGCCATTTATGTGACAATGAAAGGTTGTGATGGATGCTAAATGACACTAATGGAGCTGAGATCTGGGGGCAGGCTCATACCTTGGATACAAAGTCGACTATAGCCAAATATCTGTGAGGTGGAAGGAATGTTCTGGCTTGTATGATGTCTAACTGCTCCGATGAACTCCAGGTGTTGCACTGGTGTTAAAGTAAATTTCTCCAAGTTCGCGCGAAGACCTAGATCTGTGAAGAGGTCCGTTGTCACCTGGATGACATGAGAAGAGTTGTTTTTGGAGGGGGCTTTGAGACAATCTAAGTATGGAAAGATGATGACACCCTGTTTGCATAGGTAGGCAGCGACTACCACAAAAACCTTCAAAATCACTCAAGGGGCCATCTTTTACAGTTCAAAAGGCAGTATCTTGTACTAATAGTGGTCGGTGCCCATGGTGAACTGGAGAAAAAGTCTGTGGGCAGGGTGTATATAGTAATATGAAAACGTACTTCTTGGAGGTTGAGGGCTGAGAACCAGTCCTCCATTCTAGTGCTGAGATAATGGTGGAGAGGGCAGTTTCACAAACTTGTTTAGGTTTTGAAGGTCTAGGATCAGCTGCCACCTGCCAGATTTCTTCTGGATCAGAAAATAATGGGAGTAGAAAACCTTTCCTCTGTGTTGGGAAGGGATTGGTCCTATGGCTCCCAGTTGCAGAAGATCAACTATTTCTTCTTGTAGAACAGGTTTGTGTAAAGGGTCCCTGAAGAGGGATGGGTGGGAGGGTGGAGGATCAGAAAGGAATGATGTATCCTTCCCTGATTATCTTGAGGACCTACCTATCCAAGGTGATTAGCCTCCATGAGAGAAGAAAGGGGGCTAAGCGTTTTCCAAACTGATGGGATGTCAAAGATGTTTGGTATGACTGGAACACAGAGAGGCTTCTTGGGGCCTCAACTATACCTTCAAAATTGTTGCTTAGCTGGAGGTGCATGTGAAGAAGCTCCTTGAGGAGTGTTTGGTCTGTGTCTGGCAGTGGGCTTTTGTCATCAGGGCTAAGTGTCATACTGAGGGGTGTACTGCAATCATTGGGATTGTGGGGGAAGACGATATTTCCCCAGGTGTCTCTTCAATGCTGGTGTGTAAATGCTGACAGAACGGACAGCAGTTTGCGAGTCTTTAAGGGAGTGTAGGGAGTCCTCCGTACACTCTGTAAATGATTTGGGACCTCCAAAGGTTAGGTGCTCTATTGTAGTTTGTACATCTTTAGAAAAGCTCTAGAGGTGGAGCCATAATGCCCAACTCATAACAATGGCAGATGATGTGGATTGGGTGTTTCAGAGTCCAAAGAGGCTTGCAGAGCTGTACAGGCAAAGAAATGTCCCTCAGAGACAAGTGCTTCAAGTTATTCCCATTTTTTTTTTTTTAAATCAAGAAGGTCTTGGCAGAGTTCCTGTATTTTTGAGTAGTTGACGCAGGTATATTTAGCCACGAGAGCCTTGTAATTGGAAATGAGGAATTGGAGTATTGCGGACAACTAAACTTTGTGTCCGAATAGATCCAGTTGTTTCCAGTCTTTTATCATAGTGGGTAGGACGAAATAGGTATTGACATTCTTTTTCCTGCACAGCATTGACAACTAGGGAATTTGGAGTTGGATGAGTAAAAAGAAATTCCAACTCCTTTTCAGAGACATAATATTTTTTGTTCACCCACTTGCAAGTTGGTGGAATGGATGCTGGGGTCTGACAGAGTATTTTTCCCAGATCCAGTATGGCTTTGTTAATAAGGAGGGCTATTTTAGAGGAGGAGAATGTGTGCAGAATGGTGAGCAGCTTATGTTGTTGGTCCTTCTCTTCCTCTAAAAGAATCTGAAGAGTGTCTGAAATCCTGCGAAATATCTTCTGAAAGTTTCTGAAGTCATCAGCTGCAAGAGGAGGTGGAGGCATGATAGCCTCATTTGGAGTGGAAGAGGAGAAGTGGAGTGGCAGTGGAATGTGTGCCTCCTGCTCTTCTTCCTCTTCAGGTATGGGCAGAGGCTCAGCCTGTGGCAGATGAGAGGCAAATGAAAAAGGCAAAGATGTAGGCCTTTGGCTCCTGTCCATGGGAAGGTTCCCAAACTGTGCTCTATACATGGCACAAGGACTCCAGCATGGCCAATGTTGAGGGAGCGGCACATGGAGTTCCATCTACAGTGGTCCATACCAGGGACCTGGTGCAGAGGTGGATTGCATGTAATGTATAGAAGAGGACTTGTGAGGGTGGAACTGAGTACTCCTCGTCCTCCTCTTCCACATTGCTAGGAAAAGGAGGCGCCATCCTCAAGGAAGAGAGATGTGATTCTTGTGACAAGAATAGCAGTGGAGGTAGGTCATGTCTGAGGAGTGGGAACTCATGTGCTTCAGAGACAGACAAGTCTTTGAGGTATCAAAACTCCTGTGGTGGAGGGAATAGCATTAATGGTATGGATGCATGTTTTGGTGCTGAAGGAGAGGTGCATTCTCCTGAGTAACCAGCAGATGGGATTGTAGACTTGCTCAGTGCCAAGGTCTTGCTCAGTGCTGAGGACAAAGTTGGAGCCGATGTTTTAGTTGTCGCCATGGTCTTAGTCAGTGCCAAAAGGGACGTCAGCACCAGCAGTTTTGTCGGTACCATCATGCCAGAAGTAGATCTGATCAGCATGGCTGATGCCTGTTTCAGTGGTCTTACATCTCAGTCTTTAGCACCGAAAGATGGTGCTGAGAGCTGTAAGTCTGCCCAGGTATGGTCCCTGGACCACTGTTTGGTGCTGGTGCAAGAGGTACTCAGGTGGGATGTGGCGCTATGTACCCTCTCCAAGGATGCCAAAGCAACTGACCTTGTAGGACATGGAGTTCTACCAGGTGGCATCTCAGCAGGTGACAAGGGAGCACATTTCTTTGCATCCGAGTGGGGAGGAGAAGACTTTCTTTTGAAGGAGGTAGCGAACAGGGGTTGGCAGATGGCCTGGCGGAGCGGAGGGCCGTGGAGGGGAAATGTCTGAGCCGTGGTCTGAAGCTGGATGCTGTGACTTCTCCATAAAAAGAAATTGCAAGTGAATGCCCTGGGTCTTTTCTGACCCTGGCTGTCAAAAGTCGTGGCAGTGCAAACACTTTTGTGGTATGTGTCCCTCTTCCAGACAGTGAACATACTGTGGATGGCTGTCCATTACTAGGAAGGTGGCTCCACAAGAGATGCACCTCTTAAACCTGGGAGATCCAGGCATAAGGATGAGAGGAAAAAAAGCTTCCCAGACAGGGAAGGCAGAAAGCAGGAAAATGAAAATCTAAGTAATGGTAAAGGTAAGAAGAAAAGAAGAAATACTAACTAAATTAAAACTGACAGCTAAGACACTAACTACTGAGAGAATAAGACTCTGCTGCAGATTCCGTCCAGACCAAAGGCAGTAGAGAAGGAATTGGGAGAGAAGGGGTGGATGGACCAGATACCCCTATATATACACATCCTGTTCACAGAGCAAGACGGGAGGTGCGCAGGTGCGGCCCAATAGGCACTACTCATGAAGATCTCCAATCCTAGGCATATGGGGTGCAGCTGCACCTAGAGTGGAGCACCTGTAGGGACAGCATTTGACGAAGAAGAACAACGTTCCTAATGCCAGAAAAAAACATTGGTTCTGTTTCAGAGTGAAGGATGGCACCTATTAAATCAACAATACCACTTTGTATGGAACCTAGGATTCTCTTTAGTGGCTTTGGCCTAATTGAAATATGTTCAGCTTGTGACAATTGATTAGATCACAGCTTGAAACATGGCATTAAAGTAAAAAGGAATACTGCAAAGAGGGAGAGGAAACACATTTTCCCTTCTTGTACAGTGTAATACATAATTTATTTAAATGTATTTATTTATTTATTTATTTAATTAAATGCATTAATTTAAATGTAGTTTTCTGAAACAAAGACTAAATGTTCCACGTTTGGATGAATTTAAGCAATGTAAATAGATATTTTACCTGCTATCTGTGAGCACTGTATGACAGATTTACAATCAAAAGACATAACAAGTAATTTCTACTTACCTGGCTTCATAACTACATGATGCAATTTCAGCCATTGATAAACCAGAGATATCCAAATCAGCTCCATTCATCTCTGCAGAATCTGGATTCTCCCAGAGTGAGGAGTCCAATTTATCAGGAACTCTATTTTCTGCTTGGAAAATAACATTTTATATTTTATTCTTACATTATTGCCTTAATGGTTCAAAAGACTTATTTCATTCACAGATAATCATAATGGATTACAATTGAAATGTTTTCAGTAGTTTCTGTGCTCATGTTTTAGGATGAGCAAATTCTTTGCAATATATTGGGTCATATATCCTCCAATAATTGATTAAGTAAATAAAGAACTAATCCATATATTAACACCAATCTACGTGGCAGCTCTCTGGAGAACAATAAAATATGACACTACTGAAGAATAAACTATACTTTCTTTTTTCACAATATCTGAGACCAACTTGTAGATGATTAGTGGCCAACAATATAAAGACTATAATAATGTGAGTTGGGAGAGCCTTCAATAACCTTAACATCGTTGTAAGAAAATATTTAATTGACAAACTCCTGAGGTTTTTTTAAGCTAAAATCACATCCAATAAACTTAATGAAAGACACTCAAAGCTTATCGACCATTTTCCTGAACAAAAGTATGCTATATTTACATAGAATTTCAACTTAAAATGCAGTTCTACAGCTCAGCCTCCTTGTAAATTAGTACTGACATCTCTACTTTCTAGTAATTACTTAATCTAAACATTAAGTAACTTAATTTAGACACCTCAAATCAGAATTTTCAAAGTCAAATGAAATACCAAGAACATTTTCAGATCAGGAAATAAGCAAAAAATTTAAGACACACACACACCCATACCCACCCACACCCCTTCACAACTTTCCACTTCATTGTTAAATTTATAAAGTTTCAGTTACTGGCCTCTGATGATTCTCTTATTGGGATTCAAAAGCACCTGACTTGGTATATCATTCCAAACTTCTGCTGGACCAAAATGATGCAATTCTAAATAAATACTCCAATCTCAGACTTTTAAAGAAGATGAGACAGATCTTTAGCTAATTCCAATAAACCTACTTTGAATGAACTAAGGCAAAAAGACTGGGGAATCATTCAAGCCAACTGCGTGCTAGATACATATGCAGAAATGTATGGTAGAGAGATACAGCAAATTGAGATAAAGTAAAGCATTTTCTATTCTATTCTGTTCAGGTTCTTAATCTCTGCACATCAGCATGATATCTCAGTATCTCTAGATAAATGCATTGAGTCTTAACTACAGATCAGCCAGAAAAATTGAATAGCTGCAAAAAACCAAAGCCCTGAAATCAAGAACTGAACTGTAAATGATGAAATCTCACAAGGACTAAATGCTACTGCTTGCTTTAAAGAAAAGTACAACTTAAATTTGGTTTTCATTATTGTAGTCTATTTAATACAATACACCTTTGTAATATAATACAATATACAACAAGTAATAGCTGCACAGTGCACACAGCCCAAAAATATTCTGTAGCACTAGCAGTTTACTGATTAACATTTTGAGTTTGAAAAGAGGTATGGGTGCTATCTCCAAATAAAGGTGGTTATCGGGTCAAAGAAAGTGTTGTACTGGGAGGTAGAGCCTGATTCACATGGGCATCTGCCTTTCTATAGAATTTCTGCTAATTTACTTGTCTTTTTGTTTCTTAAAAATTTGTTTTACTGTTTGATGGGCTCATTAAGTTACCTAAGATGTCTGAAGTTGCAAAGTTATGAAGAGCAAAATTATGCCCAAAATAAAGATAAGAATGACAAGAACAACGAATTTAGTCTGTGCCTTCCTGGGCCCTGGCCTGAGATGTTGTTGTCATCTTGTCTATCTTCACTGGGCTCGCCGACTTTTTCCACAGCATAGCAGAGCAGATCCCCCCATGAGCTGATGGAGTCACTTCATGTGAAAGTCCGGGCAATGCAGAACACATTGTCCTCACTGGAAGGCAAGGTAGAGAATCTCTCATCAAAGTTGGGAAACTAGACAGAAGCACGATGAATGTGGAGTATTAAATGGAGAAATCAGAGGCCAGGACCCAAAGACTGTGTAAAAGAAATCGCTGAGAATAAATCTGTGACTAATATGATGGTTAAAACTGCTGCTCTTTAGAATGAAAACTGTAGATACTGGGGTGGAAGGAAAGAAAGACTATAAACATCCACATCTTGGGCATCCTGGCTAGGAAAAGAGATCCCAACCTCTGAACTGTGTGTGTGTACACTAATCCCTTAGTTTAGAGATATGAATGTTAAAGAAGATATCAACATAGACTCTAATTTCTACCACTCAGGAAGCTGCTCCAAATTGGACATATAGGGTGAAAGAGACAGCAAATTTTAAATGTAAAAGATAAATAGTTTTGGATGAATCCAAAAAAGAAAAAGGAAGTATTGTATAAAGGATCCAAGATTCTAATGTTCCTAGATATTTGTCCAGCAATGCAGAACAAAAAGCAGGAACCAATATCACCGAAGAAGCAATTTGCAAAAGCAATAGTTGAAGCTGAAGGATTCTGTACCTGGCCAAACTAAGTGAATCACAGGGATTTATATATATATATTTTTTAAATTTGGAACATTATTTCTAATAAGCAAGTACTGGAGAAGGCAAGATCAGAGAACAGTTTGGACAGCATGAGGCAGCAAACAAATGAAGTTTGCTCTATACTGGAGCTCAGTGTACAAATATATTTACATAAAAAGAATACTTGGGCCCAATTTTCTTCTCATTTACACAACTACATATCCCCAACAGGTTGCACATGTTTAACAGAGCATAATTTGGCCTTTTGATATTTTTAGAAAATAGGTATTAGTTTGTTTCACATGATCCCATGTGCCTACTGGACCATATTTACATGCATTGCATGGCATAGTTCGTTCCTGTTGTGAAGAGCTTCATGTATACATTCTAGGACGTAGCAAAGTTAGAGTGGCCTATGCAACTCACAATACCACCTTTCATTTAATGCTACAAAGTAATGCTCAACCACTGCATTCATTTTCTTCTTCTCAAGAAGACAATCTGATAATTTTTTATGAGAATCTATAATAATCTCTCTTGATATTTATTTATTGGGAAAAGTTTGGTATGCTGAGACAAAATTAATAAAAAGAGGTTTTTTAAAAATGTAATTAGCCTATAGTTAATAAGATATATACTTTAAAAAAAGTACTAGGAGAAAAAAAAACCCTTTGGCAAACTACAGCTTGTATAGTCAGGCTGTATATTAAGAAAGAAAGAAAGCTGCCTGCTGCCAGTAAGGGAGGATGCTGAAGTAAAAGTACTGAATGTGTGGACTTCCAGAAAACGCTGCTGCAAAAAGGAACGAGTTTATAATATACTGAACCTGACTGAGACCCAATGAAATCTTGCACACTGAATATCATAGAAGAAATACTGCTGAATTTTATTATCACACACAGTGTATTATTAGCTAATCTACCTCAATTTTATCTAACTACTGGCTTTTCAAGACGTCTCTTAATTGTAACAAATTGTTACCAAAACTGTGGCCTAGAAAATGTGAGTTCCTATGTTTAGAACTGTGCTACCAACTGTTCACTGACAAACTATAGCACAAGGCTAAATTCCTATCAACAATAACTGCCCTTATTGTAAACCACTCAGTCTTACACATGGCATTATGAATAAATTTAGAATCTAAGTTTTGAACACCATGAAAGTTACTAAGAAAAGGTGGAAGGATAAAGGATTCTATATTTTTTTACATTCTTCCCATTTTAAACTGTGATTATGCTACTGCAAAATGATAAATACAAGGCATCTATTATGGCAGATACAGGCTTTCCACTTGTCTTCCAAAATCTGCTTAATTTATTGACAAAGGCAACTTTCTACTGTTAACACTACAGAAACAACATACCGGTGGATCAAACTATTCTATTCTACCTTGCACATCAACAAAATTACTAACTGCGGTATAAAATCTAATCCAACACTATTTGTTGCTTCTCGTGCTGATATAAGAAGTGAAAAACAATCTGATTTCCAGAAATCAAACTGAAATTAAATGGTAGCAGTTAGAAACCTCTTTAGACTTCTAAACTGAGAAAAATAAATAAAATTGGAGAATAAATATAAAGCAAGTCATTTATTTTTAATGTGTCACTTTTTCCCCACACTAAATACACTTCAGATTGTGTAACATACCTAGTCTTAAATGTTAACAATAATTTATTGTTTATATTGCTACTTTAGACTACAAAATGTAATAAAATAGTTTCTACAGTACTGTGGGATAATGAGAAAATCTTTAATAATCAATAACAGATGGTCTATCGTTTGAGGGAACAATTCTGATACTGAGAGGATAGACTTGATTTAGCGCTTCAGGAGCTTTCCAGCAAATAAAATATTCTAAAAAGGAAGCTTCCTTAAATCTAGAGGTTCAGACTTATATAGCTCAAAGACTTACAACTATATTTAAGCAGTCAATTTCTCACTGGTAACATGCTGCTGTTTCTACAGTTCTCCTCTGCTGTCTCATAAATCCTTTTATCAACCGTAACTTCTAATATTTTGTACTAGCTCCTCTGTGATATACTATTACTCAGGTGCAAGTGATCACAGATGGTCTATATTAATCTTACTTTTCAAACAGGACATACACATTTACCAAAGCACTGTACTTTATTCCCATCTCTAACCAAAAAAAAAAAAAAAAAAAAAGGAAATAAAAAATAAATTACTGTAAAATATATCCCCAGTCTCAGCAAAAATAATTAGCAGAATGTCATGATGGCAAACTGGAAGCATTTTATATTGTTGCCAGAGACCACTGTCCCATCAAAAATTAATCTCTTTCCCTAAAGCCAACTCAATGAAAAGTATTTATCCTTAAATGTTTTAACTTTAATATGAGATTCTTCATCAGCACTGTGATTTAAAATCAGACTCATTATTTGTACCTGCTTTGCCATTCAACATCTTATTCTGGTAATATTGCCATTCCAGCTGTGGGTTTGCACCTGGGCGAAGTGGTGCCCTTCCTGCACCTCTGTTGCTTGTTACAGCCACTGGTTTTCCTGTGGAGAATAATCAATTTAATTAAAGTCAATATATAATAAAAATTTACAGTAATAGCACATCAAGGCAAAGTTTCTGAAGATGTATACTTTAATTTTGTTCACTTCTTTCACCACCATTCTTTTCAACAAACAGTGAAAATTCAACTACACTAGCTTCTGTATAAGGACTTACCTACATAGAAGTTGCATGGCTTAACTTAACATCTGATATTGTATTAATTTAGTTGAACCATTGCAAACTCTATGCACTGACAGCTTACATCAATTTACCTTGCCCTATGATTTAACTAAAGTAAGCTAATATAAACCAGTGTTATGCTGGTATAAAACAGCCCACATACAAAACTGTAACAGTTTACCTAAAACGGTGCAACATCACGCCACTAGTTAAGCCAGCCTTAACTGTGTGTTTACATTAGGTCTAACCTCTGACCATTCTGGTCTAACCTTTTACCATTTTAGTCACCTCTAAAGTGTTCCATGCTTGTTCTCTCTCTCAGGCTGAATTTTACTGGAACACTTCAGCACAAACAGTTTAACCACTTCCATGAACAAGTTTAAAGAGATTTTATTTTTATGTTTGCAAAGCTGTGTGTGTGTGTATAAATTTTTAGAAGCTCTAGCCATTCTCTCCATACTTTGGAACAGGGATTTGAAATTCACCAGTGGGATAGCCCTGGTGTCGGAGAGGCACATGCTTCCTTATGAAAATACATCCAGATTTGGCAAACTTATAAACTTTTGAAATTTGCCATTTGTACAGTAAAGCCAGCTGCGAAAATCTCTGAACATTCAATCTGCACTGAACTGCATCCCATCTGCCCCAACAAACATGCAACCTTGCCTCAATGTCCCTCTGTACGCACGTTTTCTCAGACCCGAGAGAGCCTTCTGCATAGTAAGTACAAAGCAAGAGGTTTGTACAGGCATAGCAGAATGTCTTTTGGTCTAAGAGAAGACATACTGAGCTAGGACCAAGAACACAATGCGTTCTATTCTCGTTTTCTATTTAATAGCTCTTATTAAGTAAGGCCACATATTCCCTACTTTAGAAGATAGGCAAGTATCATTCCTACGATTTACAGATGGAGTAAAAAAACAAAATCACTTCTGGTACCCACACTGTCTTTTAGAATGCTTGTGCCAAATCTATGATTACCTGTGCTGTCTGTAACAACATGACCACTTTGCCCTTCAACAGCCAGGACTCAACCCAGGACTTCTGATTCCCAATATTCCTCTGCTCTCTGGCAAACAGTTGTGCAAGACACTGGCAAGGGTAACTGCATAGTATTGCTACCAGTTACTCCTTCAGTTTACCAAGTAGAGATCTGTGCTGTGGATCTACAACTTCTGGATTCATAGCCCACTGATTCATGCAGGAGAAGTTCAAAACAGTTCCACATGATGTAATTTCTATTTTTCGGGTTTAACCCTGTCCTCCGGTGGGGGGTTTGGGGGGGGGGAAGAGGCGAGACGACACCCTAGGAAATTATATAGTTAAAAAGTATCTTAAAAGAACACTAAGGGATACAAAATTAGGCACCCCTCAATTAGGAAATACCTGAATTCAGGTATAATAAATAATAATAATAATAATAAAAGATAAGTCATCCCAACATGGCTCAGATGTAGGCCAGCTGTCTCCCCATTTCTAGTTTTGGAGGGGTTATATATCTCTAGTTTTCACCTTTTCACACCTCTGGCTGCTGAAAGTGGGCAAACTATTTTCTTCCTTAGTACTAGATGCTGGAAAGGAAGCAATAAGAATTCCACTTTATCACTTCCACGTGTCCCTTGAGTGTGGGGCACTGAGCAGTATTACCTGGCAATCTGGGACCAGTGCTCTCATACCATCAAGCAAAGTTATTAGAAGAAAAGCACACTCACCCAATAAACTTTACTTGTTGTTAGCAAGTGCATTTTCAGTATTGTTTGCATACATGATTTTTGACATTTAAAAATATATGAAAACTGACCTTTGAGATCAGGTCTATTTCGAATACCCACTGATACAAAGAAGCAATCCATATCCACGTGCATTATGCAGCGCTGATGCTTGGATGAATTTAAGACAGACACATTACCTGGCATAAACAAATACAAACAGATATTTTGAAACCTAATTTTACCAGTTTCTGCAGTACTCATGTCAGTCAACAAGGACTAATATAAATCATTTCTAAATACAGCAAAGATTTTTATAATCTTCCCCAACCAAAAGGATACTATTACTATTAAACTGCCTTTTAAGAAAAAATAAAATTTGTATAATTCAATGCACTAAAAATAACAGAATGCAATATAACACCACTGTGGAAATGTAGCCATAAGTTTTAAAAAATGTAATATCTGCTAAGTGAGGCATCATACTCCATGTTATCCCTTTTACGGTCTAACAATTTAACATTCTCCATCATGTTAAAAAAAAGTCTGTTTCCAGGAGTTTACTCTATATACTAATAACTAAATCTTAATATTTGCCATGCTAAAATTCAACCTGCAATGGAATGCTTCTTCAGTTTTTGATCACAGGTCACAGCAGTCGTGATCTCTCAACAATCTCCTCTCTGTTCACAAGACGAGTGTTGAATGATTTTAAAACCTTCCCTACAATGGGAATTTCAGTCACCAGGGTATCTACTGAGTGCAAATGCTAGCACAGACAGGCAAAACTGCTATACAATGGAATTTACACTGATGCAGCTTAATCCTGCTTGAAGCTGTGGTAAGCTGAATTAGATCAATTGTCACTTACAGTAATTGTCCCATGTATACTATAGGGTTTGAACTGGCGCAGTTACACTAGTGGCTGGCCACCAGCCACTGAAATTGGAGCAAATCCCAAGTGTGGACAATATCTAACACTCCATAGTGAAAAAGTATTTCAGATAAAGAAAAGAAAATTGCTTCATTTGGCAACTGGTAAAGATTAAGAGGAAATAAACTGTTTTTAAGGCCCTGTTTTCAGACATTTCAATCATTTTATGTCATCTATCATCTTATCTTTTTTAAAGAAAATTATTGCTCAATATTATACAATTAGGGAAAATAAAGGGATACATAACAGATTGATAGCTTAAAGAAATAAAATCTCTATGACTAGAAGTAATGGTCTACTTTCATCCTTAATTAATTAGAAAGAATAGTTCTACATGTTCAAGGAGATACTCCTAAAGATACAAGATGAAAAATAATATTTATGTAAAGTTCTGGTCATCTTGTTCTTTACATGCATGCCTTCAGCACGGCATCTATGCTGCAATATGCCTACAGATCCATTTTTGTTCTAGACCAGCTCAGCTGAAGAAGGGTCACACAAGATTGTTTCTAACTTAGACAGATCCAACAGAATGTAGCTGTCTTGCTAAACAATTCTCATTTTGACTATAGTTCATTTCCAGCTGCTACTCATATTAGAAATCTTTAGTTTGAACTCTAAGAAGCAGCAAGTTACATTTTTCTTTGGAAATCTATGACCAAATATCATCCTGTTTCTATAAAGTGTTTATTCTCAAGAACTCAAAATAGCTTGACAATCTCTGAAAGAATTAAATAATTCTACAGAAGAGATCTGTGTGTACAACTGAATTTCATATTGTCACAATTTGCTTTTAAAACTAAAAACGTAAAGAAGGCCCTTTAGCCTTTGATTTATCCCATAGCCATTTCATATAATCTGATAACTTTCTGAATACAGAAAGCTAAAATGTTTAGTCTGGATCAGTTGACTGTCGTAAGGATGAAGGAGTAGGATCCCTATTTAGGTAAAACTGTATTAAACAAGTATCTACCTGTGTCAGTTATAAGTGCAGACCTGCCTGCTTTCAATTTTTTTAACTTTTCCCTTCCTGGAAAGACACCATTGTTTTTTCTCTGCAGAGTATTGACAAATTCTGTCAATTCACACTTCCATGTAGATATGTGATGCAGTCTTGAACGAGAGTAAAAGTCGGAAATAAAACTGCATTCTAAAGGTTTGGACACAGATGAGGAAGTGGCCTTGTTATGAGTAGATATTGAAGTGCTTTTTGTGCTTAAAGGCCCCTGAACAGTGGAGTGGTGAGCACCATTTATTTTAGTATTACTGTGCAAAGTTGAAGATGAGAATGAATTACTACTCATAGTCCTATGTGGATTCTTTAAAAGGTCTGTGTTTTTGTTGCTTTCCTGCAACTGCTGCATAGTGCAGTCTCTAAAGTCAATGATGCCTTTTTCAGTCTTCCCCTCCTGCTGCACAGAGCCTGGAGAGAACCTGCTTGCAACTCTGTTGCCAGAGGGCACCATGCAATCCTGTGTCTGTAAGGCACTGGTAGAATTGTGAGTATGTCCATTAAAAATGGCAGTGCTGTCTCTGTGATGCTGAATGCCATTTTGTTTCCTCCCAGGAAAGACCTGCTCCAGGTCCTTAAAGCCTAAATCTTCACTTTCTTCTTTCTCTTCCTCATTCCAGCTACTGATTCCATTGGCTTTGATCTCATTTTCAGTCTCATATGTTTTTATTATGCAATTTCTAAAACAGACAAGAAAATGTCATTTAATAATCTTACTGAAAACAAAGATACAGTAAATCAAGAAGTAATTTAAAAGTGCTTGCATATACAAATATTAAGATATATAATTTAGGTATTCTGAATGCTGAGATACAATCTCCTGGTAGGTTATTAGAGGCAGAAGACTGTATGACTATTACTAAAATTGAACTATGATCTTTCAGCATCACACAAAGTCAGTATTTTCTGTACACAATCTTTTGCAGACTCACTATAATATCATTAATGTAAGAGTCAGAGGTCAGTCTTGCATTAATCATGCTCTCCCATTAGATAAGGCAACTTCCTCTAGATTTATGATAGGCTATCAGATTTGACCAAAGACCATAAACAACCCAATGATTTGGATTATTTATTTATTTGAAAATAACCTCCTTTGGAGAGTACTAGTAATGTAAGGCTACTGGAAGGGAATGCCTTCCATTTAATCCAAAGATGTCATTTTTACATTCTTTGTATAATAGAAAGTGTTCATTGCACAGATCAAAATCTTATTTCTAGTTTTTGGAGGAGGATTTAGGATAATTTGTTGAAATCCATCTGTTTTCTCCCAGATAAAACTTGTTCCAAATCTATAAACCCAAAATAGTCACGGCTTTTGGAGATTTTCTTTAAGCAACACTGGTTGCATAGGGATGTATAAAAAGAACAGCAAATGTTGTGTACATTAGCCATTTACTTTTACCTTAAAACCATGAAGACAAAACTTTTACCTCAAAGAGTTACACTATAGTAATACCAATAAATATAGGTGGGATTAAAATTAGCCTTTAAAGAGTTAAACTGATAATAAAAAAATAAAAAAAAAAAGGCCATTAAAACAAACATATAAAAAGTGATTGGTAATTAGCTACCTAGCTACCTGACATACAAATAAAACCAGAAAAGCCAATTACCTGTGATAACAATTCATCTAAGATTACTCCAGTTATAAACTACATTAAACGTATCAATAATATTTTGGAATAGTTATGTGTTTGAGAAGTTATTTCCCAGTGGTACTGACTTAGAATCATTGTATACAGTAAATTTTAAAATTCAGAATGGCTATGTTAAACAGACATTTATAAAAGTCTGAATATTCTTTTCATCCCCAAATTATTATCAATATAATATAAACTTAGGGTTTAGGTGACTATAACATCTACAAATGAATGTAAGGAAAAAAAAATGTCTTGCATGTGCATACTATAGAAGCACTTTCATTTGTCACCAGCTATAGGTCCAATTCCATAATAAACTGAAACCTCCTTGAAAGTTATTATGCAGGATTAGGTCTACAATCTACTAAAACAAATATTAACTGACTTTTTGTGTGACATATAGGAACACAAATTGTCATTCCAAATCTGACCTGGAGTCCATCAAATGCAATATCCTGTTTCTGACTATAGCCAATACCAGATATTTCAGAGGAAGATCTAAGAGACACCACAATGGGCTATTATAGAATAACGTGCCCCACAGGGGGAAATTTCTTCCTAAACTCTACTCCCTCCCAAATCAGTTAGAGACTGCCTTATAATGTCAAGCATTAGGGTTTATTCCCACCTCCAATTTTCTTCCTTAATACTTTTAAAATCCTTGGTAATGCAATTAGTTTTTCTTATCCATGTAAATGTCCATCCTTGAGTTTTGCTAAATTCTCAGCCATAATAATGTTCACCGACTAGTTATGCATTGTGACATTTTAAAACTTATTTTTTCCAGCTATATTCATTTATACTTGCTCCAAAACCTTTATCAAAAGGAATAATTATGCCAATGTATTATTCTTTTTAAACCAAAGTCCTGTTTTCAGTATCACTGATCAGATTCTCTTAATGTGTTCAACTCATATTGTTTCCATACAGCTGTGTGCTACACTGTGTCCTACAGCAGAAATGTTATATAAAAGTGATGTATGTGGGCAAAGGCACTGGACTCAGAAATAGGAGACATGGGTTCTTCTAGTCCCAATTCTGGGACCCTAAACAACTATTTAATCTCTAATGGTCTCTGATTTTCCATCTATGAAATGTGGATAATGACACAACCTCCTTTGTAAAGTGCTTTGAGATCACTGATAAAATGCTATACAAGTATTATCATTTTAAACCGATTATAGCTGGCAGATCAACAGCTTTGTCACTATTAACAGACTGGAAACACTTACACCCTGTTGTTGAGCTCTTTAGCTATATTGCTAGGACCTGGCATGGGATCTTCAGGTTTGCATATGGTACTAAAGTTGAGACCTTTCTGAACACTTGACTGCTTGGTGTAAAGCTGATATGGAACGTAGGAGAGGAGGCGTCCAGCTTTTATGCTGAAACAGAAAAGAAGCAAGTTTATCACTCAAGGCTTTCAGAAAGAAACCTGTAAACTAACACTATCTTAGCTATAATAGGCTAATACTTTGATCATTACAAATTGCTCTCCTGCGATACATGCTTTTCTCTCCAGTCCTTTAACTGTTTATATATTTCAGTTGTGTTACCTGAATCTCTAAAGAAGTTATGTATTACACCTAAGTGGGGAAAAAATGCTTAATTTAAAAAAAATGTAAGAAGTGCAAGATATGAAATAAGAATTGGGTATGTAGGATGATACTAAAATTGATAAATACTTTACACTATGAACTGCTAACAAGAATTGTAATGATTGTTCAAGAAGTCTAGAAGGTAAGCATATATAAGATGTGAAAAATCACATTTTTATTTGAAGTACAAATGACCAAAATTAAGCACACTTACCACAATAACTGCTGTACAAATATAGCCAGAAAGATGTAACAAAAATTAATTCAGCAGATTAGATCACAAAAAGCAAACAACTTACATTCTAATCAATGCTAAAATAGGCTACAGAAGAGGTCAGTACATAAATTTTAGTTTATTGGTCTGATGGACATCAGTTCTTTAATTCCAAATTCTGGACTTTAAGTACTGCATATTCATAATATAATATAATTGCGATCAACTAACTGTTTCAGTTCAATGCTGCGCTCGGAGATCCATTTAACTCTGAACACCATAAGACAAATGCACTCCAGGAAAATAAAAGGAATCACATAACATCAGAGACAGGCTTTCACTAGGATCTGATTCACCTTTAAAGAGTTTCCTGAGCTTCTGCAATTCTACAGGCCCAACTGTCCCCTCCTGTGACAGAATACACTGCTGACGCTAAAGAGAAGGAAGTCTCCAGAGGACCTTCTCATGAGGATTTGTCCCTGATCATTCCAGTTCCATGCTTCTGGTGTGCTCTCTCTATCCATCACCCCACCAGACTGGTACTGCTAGGCCTTCAAGAAGCTGACAGCTTCCTCAGGAGCCCTTCTCCTTTAAAGTGAGACTAACAACCACTACCACCCACCTAAAATTGAGATTTTATCTTTCCTTCCTCATCTCTATTTGTGATGATAGAGATGACGTGCTCCCTTCTTAGCCACCATTTCTTTCCCTGACAACAGGTGGATCTCCATACTGCACTTGGGAATAGAGGTGTTGCTGCTGTGGAAGTCCTTTTATGTCAGGGATGGGTGAGATACACATGAGAATCAAATGATCAGACTAGAGTCAAAGCTTTTAAAAGAGGACACATATAGAGAGAGATGATTTATCAAAACCATTATTAACACCTCAATACTTTTTTCTCTAGAATATATTTCCTACCTAGCTTAAACCTGTACTCTATTAAGGGGCTTAGCAGGGGAACAGAAGTCTCTATTGGCTGTCATGTTACAATTAGGGAAGAATGTAGAGGGAGATCATGTTACCCAATTAGAGAATTGAAACTAGTTAGATTTTTAGAGAGAACTGGGAAGGTTTCTATGGCAAAGCTGCAATCAAAACAGCTACAACAGGGAAAATCTCAACAACAGATGAAATAAGTATTTTTTATACATTTGTACAACTTAAATGACATTCTTTTAGAAATACTGTGAAGTAGCCAATAAGGTTAAAAATAACCCAATGATCTTTCAAACTTTTAGGTTTGACAAATGTTGGTGTAGCAAGCAAGCATTTATACTCTTGAAGTTTTTCATATCATATGAACTTGCATAACCCAAGTGATAACAATCACAAAATTATCCTGTCAACTTTGAATCTAAACTCAGTACTTAATACTGGTGTTTTCTAGGCTGATATTTTAGCCACTGGTGTACCTACATCATCACATCCATACCATAGGCTCTCTGCACTGTGATAGCTTACCCCACTTTCAAACTGCATTATGCTGCATGAACAACTAAAATCCCAATGTAGACAAGGCCTCAATGGCTATGTCTAGACTGCATTTCAAAACCCGTGGCATAAGTATCAGAGCCCTGATCTACAGACTTGGTCTCGTGCTACAGTTGTAAAAACAGCTGTGTAAATGTTTGGGTTTGGGCTGAAGCCCAAAGGTCTACACAGCAGCTTTTAATAGTCGTTATGTGAGCCCAAATCTGTAGACCCAGGCCCTGAAACTCTCTGCCGCAAGTTTTAAAACACAGCCTAATCATACCCAATGACCTCCTGAAGGAATGAATTCCATAGGCTGATCATATTCTTCATAAAACAGTATTTCCTTTTATTATTTCCAAATCAACCTTGCAAAATTGCCATAAAATGTACTGACCTAGGGACATCATCTATGGTCCCTCCCTTTACTACCAGGATGGGGAAAAAAAAAGTGTCTTTTTATTTACTCACCACGGAAAAAATACCCTACCTAACTCTGGGGAGGAGAGTATCAGAATTTTGTGAAGCTATTTTAAACAGACTTTTCCTTTTATTTCCACTTTCTCCTTCTTATATTAAAGAATGAGATTTAAAAAAAACCCCAAATGGTCAATTTTCACTATGTTCTTCGTATATATGAATATTGCAATTCCGCTCTAACTTCTGCCTTCCAGATGAAATCTAAACTTTTACAATCTATTTTCATATTTAAATCCACTCATCATTTTTGTACCACCATATTATGGATCTTTATAACTTCTGTATCTTTCATTTGAGATGTCCTCCAATATTTCAGATTATGTACCATTATTTTGTAAAACAAAATTTGTACTATAATACAACATCCATTTCAATGTGCTGAAACATCTTATTTCCCTCCATTGCTGACATGTTTTGATAATTTCATCAGCACAAGTGTATTGCTTTACATTTATACCCAAATTATATTTAATCTGCAATGATGCTACTTAATTCCTGTGTGTGTGTGTTAAAATCTACCTAGAACATCTCACAAACCTCTGAAGATTTTACTAATCTAAGCAATTAAAATGATCAAACTTCAGTTTGCTACTTACTTTCTCCTCCAATTAATTAAGATTCTGATCTTTCAAGGTGCTGCATTCTCAATTCACACTGGAGTCACTACATGCCTCAAAGGATCATTATTTTAACAGTCCCAGCACCAATACCTAATTTCAACCTACTATTAACTATTCTTTAGTATAAGAGCTGTTCAAGTTGACTTTCTTTAACAATCTAACCAATTTTTAATCTTGCCATATTTCCCTTATCCCATCATTATTTTCTTTCATTGATTCTTATGAGGAGTCTTATTAAAAGCTGTTGAAAAGCCAAATATATTATTTCCTTCAGATCAGTATTTTCAATTTTATTAATTTTTTCAAAAAACTAGTATGTTGGAGAGACAAAATATCCCTTAAAGAACTTGAACTGGTTGGACAGCACTAGTATATATTTATTTTAGTATTTTACTTTACGCTTAATTACAAATCAGACACAAAGCTTCCCCCTGGAGATTAGCTAAATCTCACCAGACTAATTTTTGGAATCTCCTGGCAAGTTTTTTTTTTTTTTTGGGGGGGGGGGGGACGGAAGAAGGGGCCGGGAAAGACGACATGTTGGCAGATTTCTAGTCTTTAAAAAGATGTCATTAGGTTCTCTCTTCTTAGGCATCTTCACTAGTTCCCTTAGAATGATCAGATTTAATTAGGTTTAGGGTTAGTTCTGTTTATGTCAGAACTTGGAGGCCTTTGATCCAAACTGACAGAGGACACTCACTGATATCTAGATTTGAAACCCATAAGGTACTACCAGATTACCCAGTTTGACTTATATATCAAAGGCCCTCAAATTTCACAGTTACCTCTATACTGAGCCCAGTTACTTGTTTGACTAAAGCATATTTTCCAAAAAGGCATTCAGTCTTGAAGATACTCAGAAATGGAAATGGTAATTTATTCCACTGGTTAATCACTCACTGTTCCAAATTATTGACTTATTTCTAATTTGAATTTGTCTGTTTTCACCTTCCAGCCATTAGTTCTTGGTATGACACTCTCTACTAGACTAAAGAGCACTTTTGTACCCAGTATTTTCTCCCCATGAGGGTAACATCTTTATATTAATCAAGTCATCTCTCAATCTTTTTGACAAGAAAGCCAGATTGAGCTCCTTCTCCAGCCCTCGAATATTTTTATGGCTCTTTTCTGCATCCTCTCCAATTTTTCAACATACTTTGAAAAAAGTGGACATCAGAACTAGGGAAGGGAAGGGCTAGTTGATCTGCTGGCCACAAAATCTCCTGCAACCCAGTTACCTCCCATCATCCTGTTGAGCAGGAGTCCTGAGTTTATAGTCCTCCCAAGAAGTGAGAAAATAAAAAAGACACTCCTGAGAACTTCTTGCATAGAACAGGAACTATGCAGGACTAGGCTCCCTTCCTGTTGGCATAACGTCCATGGGATTGGCGTTATTCTCCTAATAGCTAAAGGAGGGTAAGAACAAAGATATGGGAGAGGGGGTGAGTAGGCATAAATAATGAAGCTGGAAGGTGGCTTGGGGAGGTAAGGCAAAATTAGAGTGTGTGGGTGTCGCTCCCACCCTTCATCCACTGCACTGCCTGATCCTCCCTGACTCCCAAGCCAGGGGATCATAGGGAGTGAAGAACCCCTTCCCTACTTTGCATGGAGCCAAAGGAACACCAGGTTGGAGTTCTTTACTTCCTAGGACTACCTCCTCCACCTCTGAACCCTGACAAGCTTTAATGGGCACTTCAGTGTTGAATAAACCTATTAGGCTTGTCAGTTCCAATGAATCAGACATGCACCGGACAGGCAGCTGTTGGTTAAAAAACCTACCAAGCCTCATCGGTGGCAGATCAGGGAGAGGGCATTTCACTCCTTATGAACTCCTGGTAGAGGCCCGGAAGCAGTAAAAGCAGAAGGGGAAATAAGGAAGTGGTTTTTCACTATCATTTCCACTGTTCTACTGCTTCCAGCAACCAAGGAAATGGCCCAACAGAATGAGGATTCCCTTCACCACTCCACTGTTACTTTCTACTGCTCACTAAGCCCCATATGAAAAGGAGCAAGGAAGGAATTCTTCACTGCAAAGGGTCTGTGAAGCAACGAGGCAAACACACAGGACAACTGCAAGATATATCACAGTTCCTTCACAGCTGGTGGAAGCAGAGGGGGAAAGGAAGAATTTATTCACCCCTGAATTCCATGAATAGAGCCACACAAGCACCAGGATGTGTTTGGAGGAAGCAAAGGTAGATTTTGTACTTCCTATAGGCCCCTTCAGAGGCGCAGGAAGCATCTGGTAATGGTAGGTGCCCTCTCCCTGAAAACTGTCTGTATTCTCATAAAATGGGAGGGGTTGCAAGTACTTTGGAGGATCTGATTAAAATTCAAAAGGAGCTGGACAAACTGCAGAAATGGTCTGAAGTAAATAGGATGAAATTTAATAAGGACAAATGCCAAGTGCTCCACTTAGGAAGAAACAATCAATTATACACATACAAGAGTCTATTGTGGGTAATAAACAAAAATTCATGGAAGCCACAACAAGTCCCTACCTGTTACTAAAAATACCCTGGTGAAGTGGGGGAAAAGAGAGCTGCCTCAGCTTGCAGCTACTCCAGCCCCACTGCTCTAGCAGTCTGGTCAGCCAATCAGTTAGTTGTTGGGCAGCAATCCTGCCAATCAGCTGATGAGCGGCAGCCCAGGGACTGGCCAGCAGATCAGCTGTTCATTTGCAACCCCAGGGCTGACAACTGCTCCAGCCCTACCCTGGAATCACAGATGTCCCGGCAAGTCACAGAATCCATGTCCTCTGTGACCAAATTACATCCTTAGTTATACTGGATCATAAGTTAAATAAGAGTTATTTAGAACAATCCAGATATTTTATGCAAGGTAAGCTATTTTTCATTTATTTAATAGTGGCAAAAGGAAATTACTCTTAGGCAATATCTGACTATAGCAGAACTAGAAAAGGACTCTCTCTCACATCCTTATGAATAAATCATACTTGACAGATTAAAACACAAGATAACTGCAATATGTGGGAAAAAAAGAACAAACAGAATATATCACTCCACCAAAATTGTCCTGCTCTACTCAGCACTAGTGAGGATTCAGGAAGAGCACCGTGTCCAGTTTTGAGTGCCACACTTCAAGGAAGAAGTGCATAAACTGGAGAGAACCCAGAGAAGAGCAATTAAAATGATAAAAGATTTAGAAGACATGACCTATAAGAAAAGGTTAAAATTACGGGGCACGTAAGTATTGAGAAAAGACGATTGAGGGGAAATCTGATAACAGTTTTTAAATATGTTAAAGGTTGTTATAAAGAGAACCGTGATCAGCAGTTCTTCACATCCACTGAAAGCAGGACAAGAAGTAATTAGCTTTATCTGTGGCAAGCAAGGCTTAGGTTCGATATTAGGAAAATCCTACTAATTATATAATTAAGTACTGGTACAGGTTACAAAGGGAGGTTGTAGAATCCCCATCGTCTATCCCAGGGGTGGGCAAAATACAACCCGTGGGCTGCATCTGACCCGTCTAACTTTTCTGTCCAGCCCGCCGGCCTGCCATGCAGGAGCGCTACGCTGAAGCACCAGGCAGCTTTCGGCCAGTCTTCTGGCTTCCAGTCATGTGGCTGAAGGCCAGAAGTTTGGGTAGTGACTGGCTGAAAGCTGCCTGACATTCCAGCATCATGTGGCCTGTGAGACTTACCAGATTTCTTGGGGTGGCCCCTCTGCAAAAAGTATTGCCCACTCCTGGTCTATTCTGTTCATAAAAACCTGCAAACAACTGTCAGGAATGGTCTAGGTATACTGGGTCCTGCCCCAGCATGGAGGGATGGACTAGATGACCTCTCTAAATCCCCTCCAGAGCTACATGTTTATGTTTTGAGGCCATCATCCTATTATAGAAATGTGCAAGTTTTTTCAAAAATTGTAATTTTTCTAGTATGTGGTCTTGTTAAAATAAAAAACAAACTGGATTGAAATAAAAGTACAATACTCTGTTAAAAATAAAACCGTAAATTAATCCTAATACAACCTTTCAGAATGTAGTTTTTCTAGAAATTATCTTTTTTAAAAGGGAGAAGCCTGTTCCCATTGAAATGCACAAAACACAACATTAAAAAGTCAGATCACCATCCTTCTAATTTTACCTTTCTATGATCCATTCTGGTCGAATCACCTTTTCCCCTTTCAGTTCTTTTATTTTGGCATTTGGAAGATTTGTGGCAATGATGTGTGTTGTTTTGGATCTGGAATAGTACACATGGTATTGGCCACCATGCAACATCATTAACCTCCTTAATTCATCAGCTGAAGGATCTGGAAAATTAACAAAAATCCAACTGTAGAAAAAGTATTTCTGCATTTTTTGTCACTAAGAACACTTATGGAAACATAGCCAATCAGAAATCTAAGACCATGATTGATAAAAATGCAGAGCAACTTTTTGCTGAAACTCCAATAATTTCTTCGGAGATTTAAATAATTTCTTCAAAAATACAAGTAAACAAAGCCACAGAAGTTTAGGCAAATTTTCACTTCTGGAAAGACTGCTTCAAAAACAAGCATTTCATTATCTATGAATCTATGCAGGAAACATTCCATTAATGCCTCATAAAGGGGCAGGTTCATTTTAAAATGTTAAACAAGACCCTTTTTACATAAGCATCAACACACAACAAAATCAGATTATTTCCTCCACATCTTTTGGTCAGTATTTTCCCACATGCAATGAATGAAATTCTGTATGTGGCCTTGATGGAAAGCAGTTATTCCTAGGAAGTAAGAGAAATTACTTCCCTATAACTCTTTTTTGATATTATCACAGGATTCCTACTTTTGAGATTCTAGCTCAGGCAGGAAACTTCCTCAAGATCTACAGCTTTTGGCTCTTTGCAGTACTAGTAGCTGAGGAAAAGTCCTCTGTTTGCTTACATACTGACCAATTGCCAATAAGTCAGCTCCACTTAGAACCTTCCCAATCAATTCTTGATTTGTATAGAAAGCAAGGAGTTACCTAAAAACCAATCATAAGAACATAAAATTTAAGAAATTGAAAGTAAAATTTTTCATATGTGTAAAACAAGAATTATTCTTAAGGAATAGTCAAAGATAAAAAACCATCACAACCCAATCCAAAACTTCTAAGCTGTAAGGGAAAGGAAGAGGAAGTTTATCTGAAGGTATGTTAAAAGAAGAATTAGGTAAATTTTCCATTCTTTAAAGAAAACATACACAAAAGATTTAAATTAATGAGCTGTCAACGCTAAAATCTGAACCAGAAGAGAGTACCAAGTGACAGTGGTGCAGCATGGCCGTGCCAGCCATGTTATTTTGGATTCGTATCTGTTTCAGTTTTGGCCTGTGTACACACTAGTGTTACTCTACCACATTGCAGGTGTACTGTTGAATGGGTACATATCCCATAATCCCCAGTACAGGTTCCTAAAACAGTGACTTCTGAAAGATTTTATAAAGGCTTGTGTGTTTCTCTGTGAAACCTAGGAGAAGTGTTTGCCTAAATTCTGTAGATGAATCTTACCACCCTACACCACAGAACACATTCACTAACCTAAACACAGACTCTCACATCTGAATAGCCCATTAAAAGCAATGTACACCTAAATCTTTCTTCTTATCCCTCCTTATTTAATTCATAAGCAACATTGTCTCAGCCATGATACACTATTAGTAGAAGAGCCCACTCCATTCACCAAAATATAAATTTGATCATCAAACAACATAGATATCTGCTACCTCACAACGTGATTGGGATACTCCAAGATCTAATAGTTTGGCAATACAAAGTTAGAATTATCACAGAGCAGAATTCAAAGCTCCTAGACACTCTATAAATGTATTGTATTTCCAGGTTCCTAAATTCAATTTCAATAATAATGCACGTGATAGATGGAAAAAACATTTACTGCAAATAATCATCAAATCATAGAAATGAAAGACTGAAAGGGACTTCAAGAGTCATCTAGCCTCTCCCACTGAGCTGAGGTAGGACCAAGTATACCTGGATCATCCCTGATAGATATTTGTTTAAACTGTTTTCAAAAACCTCCAAAAGACAGCAATTCCACTACTTAACTATCCTTACAGCTAGAGAGTATTTCCTAATATCTAACCTTGCTGCAGATTAAGCTGATTACATCTTTTCTTACCTTCAATGGACATGGAGAACTACTGATCACAATTACTTTTATAACAGCCTTTAATATATTTGAAGACTTATTGGATCCCCCCGTCTTCTTTTCTCAAAACGGGCATATTTATTCTTTATAGGCTCGGTTTTCTAAAACTTTTATCATTTTTGTTGCTCTTTTCTGGACTCTCCAATTTGTCCATATCTTGCTTAATGACAATGTCCATGGCCATATATGTAATTGTGAATGGTGGAAAAAATGCTTTCATTCAGAATGTCAAAATAAAAACAGTTGCCATTATGGAATATTTCAATAGCCATTCTGATTTGATGACTGATGGATATCAATTTAAAGCATCTGCCTTTCTAAGTAGACAAAATTATTAGCCCTAAAAAGACTAATCAAGTTTCAACTTTTTAAATTTAAGCTCGCTGATTTCACTGCAAAGACCCATCCAAATAAGTATTTCATTGGGAGTGTTCTGTTAACTCAAACAGTAAGCCCAAATTCTGCAGAATTTAGGAAAAAACTACAGTCTGAGATTCAGGCTTATAAAGGTTCAACTAGAACAATATTTTTGTCACAATTATGAGTAGTTGAAGAAAATGGTTTTGTATATAAAGCTACCTGAGCCTTAACCATAAAATTCCAAGCAACATTATAAAATCATAATTAAATTGTATTTATATCACTGCAGATTCTTATTCAGCTATACGTATGTAAGGCCTGATTCTCATTTACAATAAGGCTCCTTTACACAACCTCAGCAGAGTAAAGGGACATTAGTATAAATGAGACTCACTTAATGTTTATAAGAAAAATGAAAACCTCACCTGTAAAGCCATTGACATAGATGGCAACTCCACTAAAGATATTGGATGAAGTTGCATCCTTCTGATGCTGTATAGCTGCATCTGACTGGAACTGTTCCTCCAGTTTCTGGACCTTTGCAGACATATATCCTCCCTAGAATTTAAATGAAAAAGAAGAAGTTTAAACAAGAACCACAGCAATGACTAGTTTCACTTCCGATGCCTAGGTATGGAACAGAACCATTTCAACAAGACTGAAAACTCAATCATATATTCCCTCCTGAAAATAGTTGGTATACATTTGATTTTCCCTCCTGAAACTCATTTTGGATGACCTGCAAAAATTCATATATTGTTTCTTCAACCATGAGCAATAAATTTCATCCAAACTCCTGCTGATTAAACAGTTGTACCATGCTAGCAATATGGCAGGGCTTTTCATTTTATTCTACTGGGTGTCAGGTGTTAGACTCCCACACAGCATGACTTTAGGTTTGCAGACTTGCTGTAAAGGTGTAGCTTGTTACTTCTACTCTGGCCATGGGAGTGGCGCTCTAAGGGAGAATAACCAAGTTCAGAGGAAATTCTGGAGAAACCTTAAGGAAAGTCAAGCTCAGGGAGGAAGCTTAGGCTGGGGTTTAGGTTCTCCTATTATCTGAGTTACTAATAAAGTAAAAGAAAAATTAATAAAGCCACAGAGGGTGAGTTTGGATGGTAATTCATGGGCTATATGCTCTAAAGAGAGGATAGAGACTAAAGAGCATTAACCTCCAGAGATTCCAAGGCCAAGAGAGACCATTGTGATCATCAAATCTGACCTCCTGTACAATATAGGCCATAGGATTTTCCTGAAAAAATTAATGTATTCTTTCTTTCTTTCTACATGTACAGGATACATGATGGTGTGGTATACGCTTATCTAAATTTAGGTACCTTAGTTATCACATGTCCATATGTAAAGGACTTAGGCTGGGTCTTAGGCGGTCTGTGTAGACCCACTCAGTCGATTCAGCAAGCAACGCAGGAAAACCACCCCGGTAAGTGGCAATGGGGACGGCGCGCGGAGGAGATGCTGCAAAGTCGACGGGAGATACGCAAGTGATTTACGTCACTTGCGTATCTCCCGTCGACTGCTGCCGAAACGCAAAGGTAAGTGTAGACCGGCCTTAGATGAAGAGGAAAATTGTAACTTCAAATCTCTCAAAAATGGACCTGTTATACAATCACCGCAATGACAAATAAGTGCTAAAAGATATCAAACTTTAAACCTGTCAAGGCCTAAATATAGCCCATCTTTGATGTAAAATCAATCTATTATTTTTTTCCAAGAGGAAGGGTAAGAGAAATGGGAGAGAAAAGAGCAGAGAAAATGTTAATTCTTTCAGTAGATTGGTTTTTTGTTTTTAAAATAGAGGCTGTTTGAAGTTGCTCAAGAGTTTGGAATTTAAAATAAGATCCAGTGAACATGGACTAATAAATAAGTGCAATTTATTGGACGAATTTGATGAACACCTCTAAAAGTCAGGACATTTGTTTTTTCAAATGATTTTTAATCTGACAGTCTTTTTCAAAGGGAGCAAATATATTTATGCATGTTTTGCAGCTCTTTACATACATATATATTTAATTTACCCTTTCAATAAAAAGCCTTTTGGTTTTAAACATACCCACTTCCCCCAGCCGTCGTCATTGCTGGCACGTTTCCTCCATCCACCCCGCCTCATAGTGAAGCTTCTGCTTAGGAAACAAAACAAAAAACAAAGACTTGGTTGGTTTGGTTTTTAGCAGACTCGCCAATTCCATTTCAGTGATTCCATATATTCAGATTGTCTTTTTCAGTAACATGCTCATGCATGTAATCAGAAGCTAAAATAAACGTAGAAGCTGCAAATTGTATCCTCAAAAGAGAAATGTTAAAGAACCCTTTACATAGCAAATGTGAAATGCTTACCAAAAATTATCCACAGGGCACCTGCTACATCCTGCACTAAATATAGTATTTTCTTCTTGTAACAAGACAGCACTACACTTTTCAGTATCTATAATAATTTACCGGACTTTTATTGTCCAACATACATCTTATAAAGCAGAAGACTTATAAGCTGTTTAAACATGATTGCTACCACCCATGCACCATACGGCCAGTCAGGGATGCATTTTTTTCATATTTGGTATTCAGCGCATAGTGGAATGCAGGTTCAGTTTTTCTGGTACTGCACCACGGTTAACTATACTAGTGGATTTACATCTAATCTCAAAGACTGTTGATGCTTTGTGCTATATGTGTTGCCTTATGTAAAAAACAAAAGAACAAAAGTCACTTTTTGCTCAGTGAAGTGCCTTTTGATTAAAATGACAATTGATTTACCCCCAGATTTGTTCAGAAAAAATCAATTTATAAACTAAAACCAAAATCTCTCTTTCTGTGAGCAGCTTAATTCTGGCATCTGAGCTATGCCTAGCAATACCTCCAGGTGAACCCTCAGTAGGCTGAGGCGGAAAAAGTGGGGAGGACAGGGAGCGTATTGGACGATAGCTCCTAAAACATTGCATGCAAATAATCCACATTCACTAAAGCACCGATATTGATTCTGAAATATTGACTATTGGTGTGGACTGGCTGCCATGTCACTGCCTAGAATATCACATCTCATATTCTCTCAGACCACAAAATGACTTTCCAAATTTGAACAACATGGTACAGTCTAGCAGAGAGACACTCAGGGGTTACGAGGTCTTGAGAACACAGAGGGTTTTCCATTAGATTCTGTATCCTTTAGTGTCGACCAGGGTGAATGCCAGACCCCTAAAAGGCTTAATGGTAACCAACTCCTTCCTGAAAGAATTCCAACACCCATGAAGTAATAAAAAGTGGACAGCATTCTTGTGCTCAGATACACTAGTGGTGGGTATTTTGGGTAGGTTCTTTTTGTACATAATGTTCCTATATACATCAGCAAGTTGGAAACTAACTTTTTTGACATGATCTCACAAGCCAGGGATTCTCTTTCACGAGCTGTGCCTTTAAAACAACTTTTCTGAAGACTTATGACACACTGGATTTTTGACTCAAGAGACGCGGAAGGAAACCTACAAGGGCCAACAGGTCAGAGTACTACTAGAATCAGGACCAATCAAAATAATTTTATCTGCTTTTAGTTTCAGTTTAGTTTAGTTTTAGAATCAGAACAAGTGATCAGAAAGACAGGTATACATTATGTGAACTCAAGAATGGAAAACACGAAGTCTGTCATGCAGAAGCCCTCCTCTTGCTAGCAACTCTGAACAGTGGAAGTTTGGCATTACTGGCTGCTGCAGATCCTCAAACATCGACATAAAATGCCATCATAAAATTTCAGATACATTCCAATTTTCCTGGCAGATGGGACTCAGCCAATTCACTTGAAGTTTGAACACACAGGCTAGACAAGTAGTATTTCAATAATTATCAGATGTATTCTGCTCATCTTATCAGGATCAGGGCTTCTTTTGCTAATGTTGCCCTGCTTGTTTATTTGACATCAGTTCTTGTTAATCAATTGTAATATGAAGATTAGGAGACCAATCTCCCCATTTGCAGCTCAAGAAGTCTGATGAAGAACCAAGATCTTTGGTAATGACTGTTCCCCCAAGAATCCAGGAGAGGCACCCTCCTGGAGAAATTCACTGGGCTTCTTTCAGCACTGCTGGACTGCTAGAGCTACGGTAATCTTTACCTGCAGTTCTCTCTCACACAGGATCTACTGAGCCAGAAAACTAAGTGAAGGAAGGGATGTGCATGTTTACTGGTTCAAAGGATCAGAACTATGAAAGATGACATTATGTTCACCATATGGAAGATCAGTTTGAATGCATGGGTGTTTGACTTCCAAATCTGAGCTGTTACAAGAAATGCTTTATCAAACCTTTACTGAAAAGAAGAGGGGGTGAGGCTCTAGGGCTTGAAGACTGATGATGAGTGGACATATTTCAGAGAAGGGGTTAATTTCCTGAGGTTTATAACACCCCTTCTTCCAGAAGCTCTACTAACCCCTGAATGGCCCTCTGATCCTTCACAGATCAGATGCAAAGGCAGGACAGAATGTACCACAACTTCCTTTGATGAAGAGACACCACCCACAACTACCATGATCACTAGAAAATGCTGCTACCCAAACCAAGGCTAGAAATCAAGAATTATAATACTCACCACTGTTCCGCTCTCTCTCAAATACTTGTGTAACCAGTGGCAAAGTATCTGTTGTATCTCCCTGTAAGAGCAGGTTCACAGAAAGGATAACACTATACCTCCCCCAACCATTTACTCCTACCACTCAAGGGGAAAAGGTATGTGCTGTAGATCTGAAGGCTATGGGTTCAAACCCTGCTCATTATCGGGAGGGGCGGGGGGCAGAAGGGAAGAGAATTTATGCATAAAAGTTAGTAAGCGGACTACAACTGAGCAGGAAACACTTTTCCCACCACACAAAAAACTTTGAGATCTCAAAAGTTTCCCATTGCTCATCAGGATGAAATTGAGGCCATACATTTTTAACAAAAAACAAGACAGAGATGCCCAGCCCCAGAACAGCCAATAGCCTGGTGGTTATGGTACTCACCTGGAATGTGGGAGACCAAGGCTCAGTTAGTTCCATACTTTGCCTGATTTGCTGACTGTGGAGTCAGTCTCTCTCCCTGGCCAAATGATTACTTATACAAGGTGGAAGATCTCCAACTGGAGACAGAGACTCTACCCCCTGGTGGGTAGGGCACTGTGTCATGACTGGGACATAGGCAGTCTGACCTACTGGCTAGAACAGGTTCCAGACTTGGTCAGATTCCCAGAGATCAGATTGAGACAGGCCAGAGGGCAAACCAGGAGTCAGTGGTCAGGAGGCAGGCTGGGTCAGGTTACCAGGAAAAAGCTAGATGCATGGACAACTTCCTGTTCCTGTGCTTGATTTAAATACAAGTAGGGAACCAATCGTATCTCAGGACTGGAGTCCTCTGTCAGAGTTCGGCTTCTATTTCTGGCAATTGTTAGCAGGTCACTTGGTGGCAGGTTGGAACTTATTACCATCTACAAGCCCTTTGGACTAGCATTCAAGACCCATGGTCCCTGACACACTCATCTGAGTTGTGTGGAGACCTAGGTCTAAGTCTCTGGTCTGAATCAGGCAGAGCTGGGACTTCTGCCTGAAGTTTCCCACATCCCAGGTGAGTACTCTAACCACTATTGACTATCCTGGGTTGGTTGTTCTCTCTCTCTCTGGTTTTGAGCAGTAATTCCATCCTCAACCTAAGGAAGTTTAATTGAAATGGGTATGCTCCCAGGAAATGTTTCAGCTTCAATGAACTGGCATTTTTCAACTAAAAACATTTCATCAGAAAATTCCTGACTCTTTCTAATAAGGACCCTGGCATTATTGTTGGAATGATTTTATACTGCAAAACACTGCATGTAGAAGTGAATTTGGGTGTTGTGTTAATATTTGTTTTACTGGGGTGTTTTTAGTATGTGTGTTTTGATTAATGGGATCTATTTCTTTAAAAACAGGGTGCAGCACTTTATTATATAGTGGGTTAAAGACCGACAGCAACATGTGGGAGATTGTCCCTGTCTGTCCACACTGCAAAACCGTGCCTGAGTAAGCTCCAAAAAGGTTATAATAAATTTATCATTCCACAATGCAAGCCTCCTTCTTGAGGCTCTAATGTTAGCAATTGTGAAAGACTGAATGTCTCAGCACATTGCTACTGAGCTACAAAACCTTTCACCTGTAGCTCACCAGTTTGAATTCAGCTCGGCTAGGATTAAAAACTGTTTCCATCCAATGGATGTTTTGTGGCCCTATATGATTATGGATCTGAGTTCCAGCTCCACCTCACAAACCCATCACTGTGTTTGGCACTAGACTACAAGCTCTTCAAGGCAAGCACACTTTCTTACTATGAATTTATACATCTAGCACAATATAGTCCCATTCTTGATTTAGTCTTCTAGCAAGCGCTCCTGCACCAGGGGACAAAACTGTGTTAATTTCTGGGAGTTAGTAACACTAACACATTGAGGGTTGAGGCAAGTGAGGTTTAAAATCAGCCTACAGGCCAACATATTGGGGTCCATTAAAAAAAATCAAAACTCATGAAAAGCTTTTAAGTTCTAGGGTTGACAATATCACTTTATACAAAAGACACTATAAACTTGATGACTTGATACTGTTGCAAAGTAGTTTGATTTGATTTTAGGAGGGACTTCAAATACTGTTAGTCATTTGCAATTGCAAGCATTTGCTTATGTCAGGGCCAACCAGGAAGTTTTAATTTGCTGATCAATCCCTGACTGCTATAGTATTTTAAACCACATTTGTATAAAAATTACACACACACACACACACACATCTGGCTGAATAAAAAACATTTGAAAAATTTCTGGACCAATAAACCACCACTTTTGGGGGGGGAGGATGGGAAAGGGATGAGAGTTTGGAGTAAAAAGCCCAACAAGCCTGAATCAGAAAAGAATACTGAAGACCCTGGATGAACAATAAAGCACATGACACAAAACAATAAGTTAAGATGTATGAGAAGTTCATACATGAAACTAACTTTCCAGAATTCATCAAAAGCTGAATATCCATTGTCTTGTGTCAGAAAGATGAAATACTGTGTAATTTGCAAAAATCATGAGTATTGAAGTCCTTCAAAATTAATTCCCTATACATACATGTAGTAGGAAATGTCATTTTGTCCCAAGAAACTCCTATTACTACAATGCTCCAGAAAATGCAACCTGAGGAGATACAAAACGGTATTGCTAAACATAGTCAATTTCTGACTTTTTGAAATTGTCTGCAGTTTACAATTTGCAGGCCAAAATGGCTTCATCTTGGATCAAATTATGTTAACACTCAAGAAGTGTCAGATCTTATGTACAAGTATCACAGTTCATAACAACTGCACCTGTATTGCCCCCTCTGTAGTCCAGCATGGACACCAATTCTAAGCTTCTCAGCTGTCACTTCTCTTGGGAGGAGACTGAAGTCTCTCTCCCTCCTGAACAGGGGTTATTCCAGGCTGCAGAGTTCTATGCCCATACTGTGTTATTTCCAGCAAGCCAGATCACTTAACCAGGCCAGCCTCTGTGCTTTGCTACTAACCTATGAACGTAACTACCAGCAGTTATGCGTTATCACATAGCTCTAAGCAAGCACATTTATTCTTAAAGTGAAAGGATAACAGAGAAAACATTAATTACTATAAAAGAACCTATGTGCATGCTGAAAAGCTTATCAGAGGCCACCCCAGCTCCAACCTTGGGATCTGGCAAGTGTCAATCCTTCCAAAGGGATTGGGGGTTCCCCCTTAGGTAGAAGGTTCTGCCCATTTGCTGGATCAAAAAGAAGACCCTGAGGAACTCAGGCTATTTATCCAAAAGGTCTTTGTCTTTTGGTGTCTAGAGAATCCAGTCTGAAGTAGCCTCTCCAGTTGATGGTACCTCCCTGGAGGTTTTGCAACCGGAGGGATTTTGCCTAATCACTCCCCACTGTTCTTGGTTACTGGAGGGCTGTAGTTACCCTCCCATCCCCCATGGAATTATATACAAACCCTGGCCCACAATGATATAGTAAGATCTCCCAAAGGATATTGTAGGAAATTGTTACACTTGTCAGGGCAAGCAATTATAAAGTCTCTTACCCAAGTGTCTCAAACGAATACTGAAAGCTAGGTTTATTACTGTATTTTCTGATGGAACCACAGACAGATCTGTTGTGGAGCAAGTACCTGTGTGTATCAGAATTGTGTATGTCAAAGTTACGTAAGATGAGAAACCTTGTACACTCTGACAGTACACTTTGGAATCGGAGACATCTGATTGTAATACACAGAATAAAAGCAACTTTGGAAATCGTGAGGATGTATACAGAGCAGCTCAAGTCAATGTCAGTCAGGCTGAAGTTAGATGGTGCATCAGCGAATACAGGCTGCTCAAATGTTGTGCAAGCCATGTTTAGATATTGATTTCATTGTTGTGCACTGCATCCAACTCTTAGCCCACCAAAACGAAAACAGGCTGAACTCATTTTGAGACCAACTGCCAATGTCTCACTGCCCTCTAGGAACAGCGTTTCTGATCACTGCTAACCACAGCCATTTTACAAGCTCATCACAACTGCAGCTGTTTAGTCAGCAGCAGCTTTCTTCTGCTCCTGAGGACTTCATCTTGAGTTTCAATAGCATTTTGTTTTTTCTCTCTTCCCCTCATCCTCCAGAATGACTCTTCTCAGCAATTCCATGATACTTTTTGTTATGTTGCTCAATTAGTCTGAGTTGAAGGGTCAGCATCTCCTTCTGGTAAGAACATGGCTTTTTGCTGTCACAATTCACAGGCACAGAATTCAACATATTGGCTCATCATTTCCCTCATGTATTCATATACTTTTAGGTTTTAGGACTGTGATGGCCTCAAAGCTTTCCAACAGCATCACGTTCTCAGTACAGTGTGCCTCTCTTCTTGAAGTGCTGAGTTCCCACCTTAACTTACTAGTTTCAGGACCTTCTCTCAGCACATGGAAATTATTTCTGTCTGATCTTCTCTTCCAGATTCAACTGAAGTGATGTTCACAGTCACCATGTTCCCTGAGGTTATACGGTTATCTCCGTCTTATGGATATCACGTTAAACGCTTTGGAGAAAGCAGATCTTCTCAGATCCAGGTCTTCAAATGACACTCTTAAGTCTGAATCGTTCTTGGCCTGGAATGGTTTCAAGGTGTCTACTTTGAAGCAGATGCCTAAAACTGCATCCAGAGCATAGACGCATTTTGCTTTGGGGAGACAGATGGATGCAGGAAGGCTTCAGCTTAAAAGTGGCCTTCCCCTGGTTAAAGGACATCACTTGCAGTTGTCCAGGGTCTCATCTTCAAGTATAACTTTTATATATATACACACTATTTCTCTTCTCCCATTCCTTCAAAACCCACTTCTCAAGCCATTCATACTTTTAAACAGCTTCCGATTTGCCTTCTCTTGATGGCAGACAGGTCCAAGCAGATAGAGATTCACTCCTGCCATTTTTTGTGAGAAGAACAGAGGAATGTTTTAGGATTCAGCCACAGTGGCTTTTCTCCTTCCTGCATGAGGACAGAAATATGGATTTTCAGAATGAGAGAACCTTTCTAAAATGATGACAGCAGATAGCCTGTTGGTCAGTCAACAGATTAAAAGGAGCATGCACTATACATTATTTTCAAAATTGGAACACGTTGTTGAAGATCCTAAATTTAGCACATCAGATCTGGAAGCCCAAGTGAAAAGATGGTGCATGTTGTATTGGAAAAGCATGAGAGGTTATGTTGTTTCTGTTTGCCTTTTTACATTAGCGATATTAGTAAATGGCACTGGTTTTGCTACAGGACTTTCCCCCCCCACTTTAGTTAGTTGAGGCATTTAAAAAGATTTTGTATAGCCAGTTTCACTGCTCTCCTCTCTAGTTAAATATCTCCTTAAAGGAAAGCAGAAAAACATTTAAAATCACTTAAAATAACCTTTAAAAAATGTTTCAGGATGTCAATAGTTATCATTTTGGAACAAACTGATAAATTAAACAGTAATTAGTCACCAGGACCAGATGAAGGAAATATCAAAGGAATATCTGAAGGAAATCATATATAAAATTGCAGAACTACTAATTGTGGTACGCAACCTATTGCTTAAATGAGCCTCTGTCTCAGATAACTGGAAGATATCTAATGTAACACTGTGACATTACCCAGAGTACAATCTGGGCTGTTGAACAGCTGTGTCCTTTCAATTTTCCAACCTGGAGTGCCTTTTACATTGCTTTGCTGTGAAAACAATTACTTCTGGTCTGCTCACACACAACCTCTAGCCTGTAAATCATTCCCAGATACATTGTATAAGAGCTATGAATTACACTACAGGGCAACATCAGAGAATTCCCAGTCCCAGCCTTTCCCCCGGAAATGTACATCTTGTACTGCCCAGCCCTCTCCTGGACAACACAAGCTCATATAAAGTCCATCATTTTATTAATAGAAATTATATGCAGGAGTCCTGTTACCTCAAAGGGAGTTTCCCAAACACTTCAGTCCAAGGACACTGGTTTAGATAAAACAGTAAAACAAGTTTAACTACAACAAGATAGATTTTAAGTGATTACAAGGAATGAGGCTAAAAGTCAGAATTGGTTACAAAGAAATAAAACATAAAATGCAACTAATATCTAACTTAGCAAGCTAAATGAATTGAAAACAAATTCCCTTTCACCACATGCTTCAGCAGTCTTAAAGGGCTAGATTCTTATCGGCTATGACACCTTGTCCAGTTCAGCGTTATTTTCCTTATCCTTCAGGTGTTGTTGATGCCATCCATGGGCAGAGAAAAAGGGAGAAGTATTTTGGGGTATTTGTTCCCCTTTCTTAAAGTTTTCTTTTTCTTTTAAAATCGTCTCCAGCTGAGGTACAGGAGACAAAGTCTGTAGAGATGGGAAACCTTCAGTTGTTTCTTTGCCAAGATGTAAATTTCTTGCTCACACCCTTTTTCTTGCCAAAGAATAGCCATTTGATCAGGTGACAGTCCATTAGATATTGTTGACACCTGGCTGAGGCATGCATTTGCCTTTTGTTTCTGAAGAACTGGTTTGTGGCTGCTTTTGCAGACTTGGAATATGTCTCAGTAATGTCTCAGAATCTTAGGACTGGAAGGGACCTCACAAGGTCATCTAGTTCAGTCCTATGCACTTATGGCAGGACCAAACTTATGGCAGGACACTCAGAACCGGACACAATACTCCAGTTGAGGCCTAATCAGTGCAGAGTACAGCACAAGAATTCTCATGTCTTGCTTACAACACTCCTGCTAATACATCCCAGAAGTACGTTCAGTATTTTTGCAACAATGTTACACTGTTGACTCATATTTAGCTTGTGATCCACTATGACCCCCAGATCCCTTTCTGTAGAACTCTTTCCTAGGTAGTCATTTCCCATTTTGTATGTGTGCAACTGATTGTTCCTTCCTAAATAAAGTATGTTGCATTCATCCTTATTGAATTTCATCTTATTTATTTCAGACCTTTCTCTAGTTTGTCCAGATCATTTTGAATTTTAATCCTCCAAAGCACATGCAACTACTCCCAGCTTGGTATCGTCCCCAAACTTTATAAGTGTACTCTCTATGTCATTATATAAATCCTTGATGAGGATATGGAACAGTAATGGACCCAGAACTGATCCCTGCAGGATTCCACTCGATATGCCCTTCCAACTGATAACTGGTTGGAAAACCGTTCCCAGAGAGTAGTTATGCACCCACCTTACAGGTGTCATCTAAACTGTATTTCCGTAGTTTGTTTATGAGAGGGTCATGTGAGACAGTATCAAAAGCCTCACTAAAGTCAAGACACACTATATCTACTGCTTCTCCCACTCTTCCCCAGCTACAAGGCTTGTTATCCTGTCAAAGAAAGCTATCAGGTTGGTTTGACGTAATTTGTTTTTGGCAAAACCATACTGACTGTTACTTATCCCCTTATTATCTTTAGGTGTTTGTAAATTGATTGGTTAATTATGTGCTCCATTATCTTTTCAAGTACTGAATTTAAGATGATTGGTCTGTAATTTCCTGGGTTCTCCTTTTTAAAGATTGATATTATATTTGCTCTTTTCCAGTCCTCAGGAATCTCTTCCGTCTTCCATACCTTTTCAAAGATAATCACTGATGGCTCAGATATTTCCTCGGTCGGCTCCTTGAGTATTCTAGGATGTATTTTATCAGACCTTGATAACTTGAAGACATCTAACTTGTCTACATAATTTTTAACTTGCTCTTTCCCTATTTTAGCCTTATAACCTACCTCTGGCATTTTCACTGGAATTTGTTATGTTAGACGTCCAATGTATCTGATTGTTTTGACCATTTAACATTTCTCTTGTCATTTGTTTCTTTCTTTTTACAATAAACCTTTAGTTTAGTTACTAAAGGATTGGCTGGCAATGTAGTATTTTGGGTAAGATCCAAACTTATTTTGATCTGGCAATGTGGATGACTCTTTGGGGTCAGGAGAACATTTTGGTAAAGGGAACAGAACTTTAAATAATTTCTCTCTTACTGGACCTAGTTGCCTGAGGCTAAAAGGCAGCAAAAGGGGCAATGCACTGATTATCAAGAAGCTCTGTTTGTTACTGGTTGGGGAATCTAACTGCAGTGTTAGACAACAGTTTGGAAGAATCTGCTCTCCTTTTTGCAGTCTGCCCTGACCGTGGTATTTTCCGGTGAGCTACCCTAGGGACGGTCACAACCTCACAAAGTATACGTTGTACCAAATTTCTCATAGTCTTATAAGGGTACAGACTATCACAAATGCCTCTTTTTAAAAAGGACTCCAGAAGCAATCCTGGCAATTACAGGCCAGTAAGCCTAAATTCAGTACTAGGCTAACGTTTAAATTACAATAAAGAATAGAATTATCAGACACACAGAGGAATGCAATGTGTCTGGGAAGAGTCAACATGGCTTTTGAAAAGGGAAAACATGCCTCTCCAATCTACTAGAATCCTTTAAGAAGTTGGGGGGTCAACAAATGTGTACTTGGACTTTCAGAAAGCCTTTGACAAGCTCCCTCACCAAAGGCTCTTAAGCACAGTACAGCCTTGGGATAAGAGGGAAGGTTCTCTCATGGATCAGTAAACAGTTAAAAGAAAGGAAAAATGACCAGTTTTCATAGTGGAGAGAGGTAAATAACAAGTCCCCCAAGGATCTCTACTGGATCCTGTGCTGTTCAACATATTCATAAATGATCTGAAAAAAGGTTAATAGTGAAATGGCAAAGTTTGCAGACAATACATAATTACTCATGATCGTTAAGTCCAAAGCTGACAGCGAAGTCTTACAAAGGGATCTTACAAAACTATGTGACTGCGCAACTAAAAATGGCAGATGAAATTCGATCTTGATAACATAAGAATGGCCATACTGGGTCAGACCTATGGTCCATCAAGCCTATTATTGTGTCTTCTGACAGTAGCCAATGCCAGGTGTTTCAGAGGAAACGAAAAGAACAGGTAATCAACAAATGATCCGTCTCCTGTCGCTCATTTCCAGCTTCTGGCAAACAGAGGCTAGGGATGCTTCAGAGCACAGTTTTGCATCCTTGCCCATCCTGGCTAATAGCCATTGATGGACCCATCCTCCATAAATTTGTGTCGTTCTTTTTTAAAACCCTGTTATAGTCTTGGTCTTCACAACTCCTCTGGCAAAGAGTTCCACAAGTTGACTGTGCATTGTGTGAAGAAATACTTCATTTTGTTTGTTTTAAACCTGCTGCCTATTTATCTCATTGGGTGACCTTTTCCCAATTCCAATATATCTTTTTTGGGATTGGGTGACCAGATCTGCATACCATATTCAAGATGCTGTAAAGAGGCAATATGATATTTTCTGTCTTAAGTGCAAAAGAAGGTACAGTGGAAAAATAATCCCAACTAGAAATACAAAATAATAGGGTCTATATTAGCTATCAATACTCAAGAAAGAACTATTCATGATGATTCCAAAAATCTGACAAAACATCTACTCAATGTGCTGCAGCAGTCAAAAAAACTAACAATGCTAAGACCAGATAAGATGACAGAAAATATTACAATGCTACTATATAGCATTGAATACTGTGTGCAGCTCTGGTCCCTCCCATCTCAAAAAGAGATATATCAGAATTAGAAAAGATACAGGGAAAGGCAACAAAAATGACTACAGGTATGGAACAGCTTCAACATAAGGAGAGGTTAATAAAATTGGGCTGTTCGGCTTAGAAAAAGAGATGACTAATGGGGGAGGACATGACAGAGGTCTATAAAATCATGAACAATGTGGAAAAAGTGAATAAGGAATTATTTACTTTTTCATATAACACAAGAAACAGGGGTCACCCAATGAAATTAATAAGCAGCAGGTTTAAAACAAATACAAAAAAGTACTTGTTCACACAATGCACAGTCAACCTGTGGAACTCATTGCCAGGGGATGGGGTGAAGGCCAGAAGTATAGCTGAGTTCAAAAAACAATTAGATAAATTCATGGATAGGTCCATCAAAGGGTATTAGACAAGGTGATCAGGGATACAACCCCATGCTCTGCGTGTCCCTAAGCCTCTGACTGTCAGAAGCTGGGACTAGAGGATTGGGGATGGGATCACTCAATAATTGCCCTGTTCTGTTCATTCCCTCAATCATCTGGTACTGGCTACTGCAAGAAGACAAGATGCTAAGCGAGATGGACCATTGGTCCGGCCCAGTATAATCATTCTTATAGTCTTATAATATTTAAAAGCTGCTTTATTAGAAACTGAGTATTTTTTTAAATTGGACAATTTCAAATATGCAGCTTGACAGCATCGTTTCTGCTCTCAATCTGATTTTACTCGTGTGTTCTCTGCCAGTTTTACCAGTTCTCCAGTCCAAAAAATTCACCACGACACAACAACTTCTAATGTAAAACACAAATAGATAAAACAATACAGTGATCCCTCACTTATTGCGGGTATTAGGTTCCTAGACCCCCGCGATAGGTGAAAATCCGCGAAGTAAGAACTGCTCTCGCCCTGAAATTGACTCTGCCTTGTCAATTTCACTGCGGACACACTCTCTGCAGTGAAATTGACGCTGCCTTGTTAATTTCGGCAGCGGAGGGGGAGACTCAGCATCGCAGGGCACACTAAAAAAATCACACTAAAAAAAATTTTAAAAAATCCCGCGATGCAGTGAGGCCGTGATAAGTGAACCGTGATATAGAGATGGACTACTGTACACCACTTTTTACATAATACAGCAGAAACAAGCAAACATGCATCACCCCCAAAGGGCACAAACTGCCACCCACCCATCTTTGCAGGTCACCTTTAAGGAGGACCTTACAATCATCTGGGGATTTGAGGCCTGCTGTATCTTATTCTTCCCCAAGTCTCCTAAAGTGGAATAACAGTTTTGGTATCACTCTATGAATGTCTGGGATCAGTGCAAAGGCCAATACACCTCTCCTGACAACCCATCCAAAAGGGTCCTAAGAGTTCAATTTTTAAGGGTTCAGGCATATGAATACCACAGAATCAATGATGTGCAGACAATACCAAGTGGCCCAGATCTGAGGAAGCTCTTTTTTTGGCAGGATTCCCAGGATCTAGGGAGGCTGACTTCATGGGCCAATCCAGATGCCCAAATGCTACCAGATCTCTCCCTCTTGCCACAGTGCCTAGGAAGAAACCAGCTGCACCCTTCCCAACTTTCAAGGTCTCTGGTGCTCTTTAGAAGAGAATTTATGGAATGACTTTTTTTTGTGCAAGCCCTTTCAGCCTGTGAAGCCACTGCAGCTTTGGCATTGTATTGATTTTCTGGGCTACATTGGTATCTGGACAGTCCCCTTTAACAGGAGACTTTTCCAAAGCTGTATTTGACAGCCTCTTTCATTAAGAGAACCTGTCTTTCTGTGCTCAATGGGAAAAAGACATGCACACATCACAGGTCATAGCCACATGTCCTCCAAGGCAGAGAAGTCATTGCTCGTGACCACCTGAGGAAGGAAAATTATGTATGAATGAAGAACGTTTTTAGAGAGTCCATGTTCTTCTAAAATGGATTCATCATTGACTGCAACAAGAATAAAATCTGAAGCTTTAATTAAATTAATTCCCTTTCCTGCACACACCAACAAAAGTTGCAGTAAGAGTATATTTAAAAAAGTTTAAGAGGGGAAAGTAGGTTTTTGCTTTTGCTAATATGCAAGGAAAGGAACTGCGGACCATTATGGAACCATAGAGCTTTTTATATCCTCAATTTTAGGGTGGGTACGAGCCTGAGAAACAAGTGCATGTGCCCACAGGAACCTTCAAGCTCTGGGATCCAAAGTAATCTCTTTGTATCTGCTAGTACAGGCATGCTTTCCAAACGGAGCAGACAGGCACACTGAAGTGGAGGAAGTGCTACATAAATTTTTTTCAGTATAAAAGCAAGAGCAACTCATATAATCTATTTACGTAGGGTCCCACAAAAATCATATTCCTTGGCAGCTGCTCAGGTAATTTATTTCCCCTCTCGCCTTCTACATTCAAATTGCTCTCCCTTCCTTTCAAAACCCTGAACAACTCCATGACAGTTCTCATTTTTTCTACTCCCTTTGCTCTTCCAATATTTCTTGTTCTGCTACTCCCTGTGGACAGCACAGAACTACCACCAGATTGGTCCCAATGGTATTCGTTTAATGGAGAATTTTCAGTATTATGAGATTTAGTTCCCTCCGTACACACTTACCGAAACTATTGCTAATAGGAGTTAAGCACTCTCAGAAAGGAAAATATACCTCTGTCATTATTATTATATTTTTCACAAATACCTAATTCTAGGAGAAAAATCATTCTCCTTTGTTAAATTACTAATTACTGTAAAATGCATGGTGGAATCAAGCACACACATTTCTCTTTTGCTAATTGTGGAGGACAAGTGAATTTAAATTTTTGTTTGTCTCTCTGAGGTCACTAAGTTTCTGTACATGTTACAAATCATATTTTTTATACTTATTGGCCCAGCTCTTAATATTTGTTCCTTCCAATCGCTGAAACAGTAGCAAGATGAAACATCTGACATGGCACTTCACTAGACCAGGCATATATACCAGCTGGGTCAAGGGAGTCAGCAGCAAGATAGCTTGAAGCCTAGTGCCCAGAGACTGTTATTCTCCCCCCTGCCCCCCATATAACTATCTTTCATTAGTCAGAGAGAAGACAAAATTAAATACACCACCCAGAAAGCCTAATCACTACCATAGCTGATCAATAATATAGGGAATAGTGATCTAATGATTAACACATTGAAGACAAATATGCTATACACAAGTCAGACATTTTACTACAAGGGCTCTAAAATTTGTTAAACTATTTTTGCAACTTGAATTCTTACAGCTTAAAAACAAACATGAGCAAAGTAGTTAAGAATCTTCATTTATTCACAAACCAAGAACAAGGCAGGTGCTCTAAGGAGTTTCCTAATGCTGTCCTACCAATGACCTCCAGTTTGACAGGGTGGAATTATTCACTAACAAGGTAAGCGAAGCGATTCAGTCAAGTAATTCAGTGAAAGGAAGGGATGGAACAAAAGACCAATGTGATGCGGGACCACTAACAACCCACTTGAGACCAGACAGCAAAGGAAGAGGTCTGCAGAGATTTTGGATTTGTGTGTTAATTATCTTGACTCCTAATAGGCTAGTGTCTAAAATAGTTCTATGTTAACTATGACCTCTGGCAGCTGCTCCTGGTAATTAAACCACCTCTACATAAGCTTATTCTTCTATACATTTTGGACAGCATAATTACCATCACTAGTCTTCTGGTTTTTTGGACTATGATATTGAATTTTCACATTAAAACTGGCTCTTAAATCAACACACAAAGTAAAAAGGGAAGGAAAAGTGATTCAAGAACATACATCTGTATCTCACCAAACACACACAAGGAATCTTTGTATCTTATTCTCTCAGAGACGAGCAGGAACACACTAAAAAGGATGCAAGCTTACAGTGCTCGTTTTATGTCAACAGACCTAGACACTCCGGACCCTGACCACGCTTCTCCCCACCCAGCCCCAACTGAAGAGTAACGAGCAATGCGCATTTTTCTCTCAACAGCTGTTGCTCACTTTCCTGGGTCGGGTCCATGCTCAGACGGCAGCACGACACGGCGGGCTGAGCCGGGAGAGCGGCGCCGGGAAAGGCACGGAGCGCGGATTCCCGCTGGCAGCCGCTTCCCGTCCAGCTACGCCGGCACTCGCACAGGCTCCTCACCGCCGTGACGGGCAGGACGGGCAGCCGCAGACAGACGCACGCCGCGCTAGCTCGGGGCCCGCCCGGCCGAGCGGGTGCCGCCGGGGGAGGGAGGAGCGAGCCCCTGCCACGGGCTCTTCCTCTCCTCGTGCCCGCGCTGCCCCCGGCCGGCGTCCGGGCGGGTGGTCGCCAGCCGGCCAGGCCAGTGTCTGAGGCAGGAGCCCCGTGACAGGGCCGGGGTCTGAGCAGACACAAGCAGATTTAACAGCGGCACGCCCGGCCCCGGACGATTTGCAGCGCGCGCGACCCGCCCCCTGCCCGGGACCCCTGCGCGCGCGGGCAGCCGGCGGGGGGGGTTACGCGGTCCGGCCGCACCCGCCTCCTGCAGCTGCCGCGGGGCGCGCGCGCGGCCCTCACCAGGAAGCGCTGGAGGAGCCGCTCGCTGGCAGTTGGGGACAGGCCGCGGGCCCGGCGGCGCCTCCTCGCGCCGGGCAGCCCGGAGGGGGCCGGGCTGCGCCGCGCCGGGCAACGGGCCCGCCCGCTCAGCCGCCCCGTGGGCTCACCTGTCGCCGCGTCCCAGACGCGCATTCCCAGGCGCCGCCGCCTGCCCGGCCGTGGAGGGGCTTCACATCACGCTCCCCCTCCCGCCCGCCAGCCTCGGCTCGGCCGCTCCTCTCTCAGGCAGCCCCGGCCGGCCCGCTCGCTTTTCCCCCGCCCCTCTCGGTGTCCCCAGCTCCTCCCGCCCCCCCCCCTTCTTCCTGCGAAAGCGTCACACGGGCGCGAGAGAGTCTCGCGCCACCAACCGCCGCACGGTCGATCAACAAGCCCCACGCCAGCGGCCCAGGGCGCCCCCTAGCGGCGCGCGCCCCTGAGAAGTCGCGTGCGGCGCTGCCGTCACCGCCGAGAGAGAGGACTCTGGGCACGTGACCGTCTGGAAAGGGCCGGCCAAAAAAAAAAAAGGCCGCTCGCGCCGGCTCCCTCTTCCCCGCCGCTCGTTGGCTTGGGGGCCAGCGGCGCCCTCTAGCGGTCAGAGAGACGCTCTGCAAGCGCGAGGAGCGCCGCAGCCGAATGACAGGGAGGGATGGGGGAGGGGGCCAGGACTGCGCCAAAGGGACTCGCCCTCCCGCCCCGGCCACGGCGGCGCAAGCTCGCGCGCTACGAGCCCCGCGTCCTGCTGCGGCGGCGGCTGCTCGGAGCGTGCGCCCCGCCCGCGGGGAATTCAAGCGTCCGAGCCGCCGCTGGGCCAAGGGCCCTCCAGGGACTGGCCCCGCGGGGACGGCGCTGCGGCCGCGGGAGGAGCAGCGCGGGCAGCCCGGTTTCAGAAGGGCTCCCTGCTGCGCGAGCGTCCTCCGGCCGCCGGCTGCATTGTCCGCGGGGCACCGCGTTAGAGACACGCGTCACGCGCACACACCGGCCGCAGGCTTATCTCCAGGGGCGCCCTGAGAGCCCGCTCCGGTGCAACTTGCCCACATGCCCAAGAGCCCTCCCAGGGCGAGCCGGTTGCAGCATCTGCGCCTAAATCTCATTCCCAGTATTGTATATATGTATCCCGTCTCTTCCCGCACCCCCCAGCACCGGTGGATGAACGCTAACCTTTAAAGGTGTCATGTCAAGGGCTGCAAGTCTTTATTTTTTATTGTTTCCTCTCCGATCGAGGTGGGTGGGGGACGGTTTTGGTGCACAAGGCCGTGCAACAAGCAGAAGGAAGGTTAATGTAGGTCAGCAAGGAGAGCTTTAAAAACGGTGAGTTATTGATAGTTTATTTTGAGAAATCAAAATACAGACAAGCCATAAAAGGATTCAACAACAATTAGATAGTGAGGCGTTTGGGGATAAATATATACCATTATAAAATAAAAATGAGAAAAGGATCAATCATCAAAAAGGCTGGGGTTACTATATCTTTTTAAAAGGAAAAGATCACATAAAATGGGAACTAAATTAAAATGAAAAGGCTAGTGTTTACTATGTACTGGAATGGGAATAATACGGAATTACAGACTGTACACACCTGATCCCCTAGAGTTAAATGCAAAAATAAAGAGTAAAAATACAAAGGTTTACATTATTTTAGAGGAAACCAGACAAGGATATTTTAAAATGAGATTGAATTAAGTGTCACCAACCTTCACCCTCCCCTCTGTATGTATTCTTAGACCCTGATGCTGCAGTGGCTTCTAAACAGGCAGGCCTCTGAGCAAGATCAGGACCGAAGGGTTATCCACATTGGTAATCGCGTACAATTCTATCAGGCTACCCACATGCACGAGTATGTCCTCATGAAACCAGTATGCTGGTGGAATCCCTAGCCTTGGACCTGCATGCATTTTCCACTCAAGCTGCACAGACGTGATTGAACAGTACAGAGAATCTGCCCCAAAGTATTGATTGTGGGCTATTGGCTTTTTTGAAATAATATGCTCAGCCCTCTTGTTCAAAAGGCTGTACACCACAGACATAGCTATATTCATCCGCTTAGTATTTATATATATATGTCGCCACAATTGGTGTGACCCTGTTTTACCCACACACATTTTTATGTATGCAATAGTAGTTCAGCCTGCATGCAGCTGCAGCGACTCTTAAAGGTTTATTAAACAAAACCCTTATTGAGGTAAGGACAGACAGGTAAGGAATGTTTAGCCATAAAGTTGCATTGACTAAATCTAATCCCCACTCAGTTCTCATGGGAGAGGATCATTGGACAGACACTTAGAGCCAGCACTGCAACAATTTAAGAGCCTGTGTTTCTTGCTGACAATCTTGTTGGTAAATGATGTTACTATACAGCATTGACAGATCTGTAACTGAATCTGTCTACCAGCAGCGGCATCTAATGGGGAGATGAACACATTGCAATTGGAATCCGTGTTGCACTAACTTGAATCAATCTAGTCACATCTCTTAGAGACTATGCTGCATTGCAGACAGCCCAAACAGGCTGCATGCAACGACTCCAGATATCTCATCCTCTGAGTGTGGTACCCTGCTTCATCAGTACCATGCATTGCAGGAGTCTCAGCTGTCTATACGATAGCTCTAGTTAGAAATGGCTGCCCTTGGGGATTAAAGTGCAAGGTGTACTTTATATTTAACAAGGGGTAACTAAGTGGAATAAAGGATCGAGAGATTCTCCCGCTGAATGCAGCTGGCTTGTACTGGCATCTAGTGGAGAGGGAGAGAGACTTCACGGATAGCCACACTATAAATAAGTTTCCCCAAACTAGAGTCTGAAAACTCTCCTTTTACAGGATCAAATCACCTGTACGTTAGCACGCGCCAAAACCGACTCACTGTATAGGCGCTAAAGGAACAGGAAAGTATATATATCAGGAAAGTATCATCTATAATAGTGAGATCTACAGTCTAACATGTCTCTCAATAATTACATTTCAGAACCTATGCATTGCCATATTAGTACAGCCTACTATAGTGATGCCCCATTAGGCACATGATAGCCATAGGATTATTACAGTGGTTTCCTTGACCTAGCACTGTTGTTTAGAGACAACCAAGGAAAGTGTTAATGTATAGTTTGGTTTGCATAGCTTAGTTACAACCATAGATGCTGGAACTAGGAGTCCAGAAGAGATTTCCATTATATACAGGGTTTACAGTTTCATTCAATGGCTCTCAGCACCCCCCTCTAAAATTCTTTTCATTACCACTGGTTACAACATAACCATATAATATAGTGCATTTCACCACTTGCACATATCTAGCAGCATGGTTATTTTGGGAGTTATTTCCTAAAACATCATAGCATCAGGTTTTTAGAAGTAATGCATGTTTTATGATTTTATCAGCCCTGCTGGGGAACACTACTTTTTGTTCTTTTGAGTATAAGAGATGCTAACAGGAATTCCCACCCCCGGCTTTATTAACTCACAAGTAGATGCGCCAGTAAGGTAGCCAACAATCATTTTTGCATTCAGTTTTCATGATCTTTTTTATAAAATATGTGAAAATAGAAATATGTATGACATAATATACACTAAAGAATATAGGCATTCTGATTGATGTAACAACCTAATACTTACAGGCAATTGTGAGGTCAGCAGTCTGAGAGAGAATGGCAGTCAGCACTTGAGGCTTGGGTGAAGAGAGGGTCTTCTGTAAGAAAGGGAAAGGATCTGTTCAGAAGACAGAAGGAAACAAAGTAATTTAGAGAAGAACTGCAAAGAAAATAGGAAGTAATCAAAAGTATATCCAAGCCTTGCTTGGTGATGGGGAAGACATAAAGGAATTGGTTGCAGCTCTCTAATGCAGTGTTAATCTGGTCCTGGCATAAGCAGAACAGCGAAGACACTACTGTGAGTTACACCAATGATGTACGGACTTTACCTCAGTGAAAACTGCTATAATGAAGATCCATTCAGCCTCAATTTGCCCCTCCCTCTTCCTCTCTTGCCCTACCCTCTCTGCTGGGGTAGGGATAAGGCAGCTGGAGCAGCAGCCAGTTCTGATGACTTTGCACCAATGGGGAGTTTCTCAGCATTTCTAAGTGGTGCAAAGTGGCCAGAGTGGACTAGGGAATCCAGCCCAAAGACAGTTAAGCTTGTATAAGGTGGATATAGTTAAAGGGAAACTCTTGTTTTATTAGGAAAAAATATACAAAGTGGAGTAGTCCATCCTATACTACTGGTCAATTTAGCTGTCATCCAGACCAAATTACACCAATTTATTAACTGGACTAAATAAAATAATTTCCTCTCCCCCGTCCCCATGTATTTGGAATATTTTACTTGTGTTAGCCATTATCGGAAAATGGGACCAGTGAGTTAAAGCAGCAAAGAGCATATCATTGAACTTACCAGATGTCACTTTGATGATCAGAAGAATGAAGAAGTGCAGCTAGGCACTAATCAGTTTTGTAATTCATTGAGTCTTGGCAGATGAGTCTGAATGTGTGTGTTACTAACCGCTCAGACATTCTGAGCTAGAGGAAATAATTTTCTTAGCAGCGCACATTGCAAGGTGGAAGTAACAGCAAGACAGTTTTTGATCTCACTGAAGGATGGCACATGCCAGCACCATAACAAACCCACATGCTTGCAGCAGAGACCCCAGCTCTATTCCCAGCCTTGCTCTGGCTCTGACAATTCCTCAAATTGCACTCATGCCACAGAGTAATGGAGAGCTTGTACAATACCTGAATGAGGCAGCTCCTTGTTCTGTTGCCCGATTACTTCCTCCAGTTCATATTTCCTCTCCTCCTTCACTGGCTCCTCAGTCTCAAATTCCTCACTGTCCACAAGAATCCTAGGTTCAGTGGTCAGGGTGGATGTGAGCACCTGATCCAGCTCCTTGAAATTGGGACACATTGTCCAACTACTGCCAGAGACCTTATTTGAGTTCTTCACTCAGTTGTATCGAACCTCCATAGACTTTATTTGCTCCTGTCACAGCTCAGTAGTCCCTTGGATCCTACTTTCCACAAGGTGATCAGAGATCTGGTGATTGCATTTGGCAGAACTCAACTGGCCTGAATATTCTCTTCTCTCCACACGGCAATTAAGGTCTCAGTCGCTCCCTTGCACCAACCTAGTGCCTCAGCTTTTCCATAGTAAAGCAGCAGTAGATATGATTGCCCTGCAGTTATCTATGTTCAGTTAGTTGAACTGAAGGAGCTGTGAGGAGCATCACATCCAACAAAAATAGTTGGGGAATTTTAGATCAGCCTGAAATTTCTGAGTCTCATAGCTAGGGACAATCTCTGGGATAACTTATGCCTGGAGAAGAGTCCTTGGAGTCAGTCACTTACCCTGGCATGTTTTCACATGGGAAAGTGCATTATAGGATCTGTAACTGCATGGTGGCAAGGGAAGAGAGAGGAAAATGGAGAACCACCCCTAAAGTCAATGAAGTTATTTTAGAGTAAAAGTAACCAGTGAAATTAGTGGAGAGGACAGCTGGAGAAGGAAAATCTATTGTGTTTTCTACAAATGCTAAAAGTACGTATAATAGATTGCTGATTTATAAACATGCTAAGAGATATACTTGTGATGTAACTGAAACAAGAGGCACTGAATTTAATCAAGACATCCCCTTAAGGTCCAATTCTGGCTTGAAGTGGTTTCCATCATATATAGCGTTTACTGTTTGGTTCAATTGCTCTCACCATCTACAACATACAAATTGTTCCAGCACCCCTGCCCCATAGTCACTGTAAAAGGCCTGCAAAATTGGTTCAAATAGTCCTACAGAATATGCTAGGGAAGGGGCGGAGTTGATGGCTTCCTCCCTTCCCCCTTGGCAGCCCCTGGCTCAGAGGCATGCTGGGGCAGTAGGGGCTACTCTATGTTCTGGCTATTTTGGGTTGTGGAGCAGCCCATTGGCAGCTGTCAAGTTAGAGCAGCCTCTGGAACTGCCCAAACACACACTGGAGGCTAGGTTGGCCCCCAGACCAGGTCAAAGTCCCATAGGCACATTGGTACAGCACTCAATCTGGCCTGGAGAGTTGGAACTATCAGCGTATAACATTTACAGAACAAATAAGCAAAAGAAAGTAGGTGATAACATGGGACAGAGAGAACAGTGTGTCAGCAGGAAGAAATGGCGTGGATGTTAGATCTGACACAATAGACACTATTTGGAAACAATAAAAAAATATGATGCTAAGTCTTGGGAGGTAGGGGGTGGGTCATGATCCTGGATGTTGTGGAACTAGAGAAGACGTTAGATAAATCAACATTTTCTGTATGTATAGGCAAAAAGGCTTGTGCAGTGATCATGCGGGGACTTCAACTGCCTCAGTACTACCTGAAAAGACACTGTAATGGGGTAACTGAGGAGGCTGCATGCTCATAGCGGGAATGTGGGATCATGGCCTTATCTGGTACAAGGAAATTGGAGGCTATTTTGCCAGCAGAGAGAGGGGCATGGAGGGCATGTCAAGTTATGTCTGAATGTTGTGAAAAGGAGGCTTTCAAGAGTTTCAGAGATTAAGGTCATGTTTAAATGCTTATCCAAGTTACGCCATCTACAAGGACGGTGTAAGATGTTTATGGTTCATCATACGTATACTAGGGGATTGGGCAATGCATAGCTTCCGTAGGCTGAGCTTATTGCAGATACCAGGGCTGCTTGTCCCCATTCCCCCCCATTCCCCCCACAAGCTTCCTGTGAGCCACCCTTCCCCCTCTATTTCAGGGATTGCCTGCTACCCTCCCCAATCTCCTTCTGGCCGGGGAACTGTGTGCTCCCTTCTCTTCCCTTACCAGGTCCCCCCATGGCACTGGCCCGGTGTGTACCCCTATTCCCAGTTCCCCTCTGCCCTGCATTCCCTTCTTTCCTCCAATGGCAGGGGCTCTGTGGACCCCTCTCTCCATTCCAACTTTCCCTCTTCTGCTAGAGGCTCTTTGTGTCTCCTTACCCCTATACCAAGATCCTCCAATATCCCCCCAGCCACCAGAGGTTCTATGTGCTCCCATTCCCCACCATACCAGGGTCCCACACCAGGGGCTTTCTGTAGTTCCACACTTCTTCTCTCCATACCAGGGTTCCATTTACCCCCTTTTTGCCACAGCAGGTCCCCATTCTCCACACCATGCCAGGGGCTCTGAGTATCTCTCCTTCCCCCCATATAGTACCTTTCTTCCTTCCAGATTGGAAGGTAGGGGTGGATGGCTGGTGTCCTTTCCCCCACATGAAGCAGGATTTGAGGAGGCTGGAAGTTAGAAAGGAGGAAAGAATTAAATTAACCTTTTTTCTCCTCTCCCTCTGGCTGTCCCTTCTGGCTGAGTATCCACCCCAGGGCTTCCCCCAAAGAGAACAATTATTTCTCTTCTGCCATTCAGGGTTTCAACATCTTAAATCTATATTGGGACTATGCTGCAAAGTGTTAATGGGTTCCATCAACAGACCAGTGACTCCATGGGTCCCACAGTTTTTCTCCTTGATGCTCCAGTTATCCCCCAAATCAGTAAGGTTCAGGTAACTGATGCCTAGAATGTTCTCTGAAATTTTTGAATTGATTGGATGCTGCGTTCAGAAGTTATTGCATTTCATTTGGCCAGACAGACAGACTCTGGCAGTTGAGTATAAGGCATCACAATCTTGGCAAGTGGTTTGGACAAGGGCATTCAAAACAGGATTGCCCAGTTCTGTTTTTAAATAAAGGCTAACTTCAATTATCATTGGCCTGCCATATCTCTTAATTTTGTAACTCTCTACTCAGGTGAAACGAAACTGAATTATGTCATGTCTGTAACGTGAAACTTTCAGTGAAAATTGGAGTTTAGGAGAACTATGGGAAGGATTTCCATCTATACTTGTAATGCACTTCTGCAGCTAAAGTGTAGTCATTAACAGAATGGTATTGCTAAGGATCAGCAATGATCTTTTGTATATGCCACTCTATCCTACAAGGGAGAAGAACATGACAAACGGAGTTCAGCCACATTTTTTCAGAAGTGGCCTCTGATTTTGGGTACTCAGATTGGCTCCAATTTTCAGAAGTGCTGAGCATCTACAGCTGCAGTTGATGGTAATAGGAGCAGTGAATGTTCAACATCCCTGAAAACAAAGCCCAAAGTCTCTTGGGCTCAAAACGGAAGCAACTACAGTCATATTTTTCTGAAGATATGGTCCTTACTGTTTGGTGTAAAAGGAGAGAGAATGATTCAGGCATTTTCTTCTGTTAACTATAGGAGCCTATTAGAACTTGACTAGGAAATACAATACCTTGCCGGAGTATCCTGAAGCAGAAGGCCTTTCCCCGTTTATGTGGAATTTGAGGAAATGGGGACACAGTTTGAAGAAATGAATCAGATATAACCCTAACAAAGGGTTTGAGCCATACCAAACCATGCCCGGGGGAGTGGTGCCAATACAAAGTATTGTGTTAAGTATTAAGTGAGTGGGTTACTTCCTCCATCCCATTGCCTGTGTGCCTGCTGCCAAGGGTCATCGTTGGCCTCCGCAGGGTACATTGCCAGTGGTAGTGCAACCAAGCCCTTGCCGTCTGGGTTGTTCACTGGCTCAGGTGGGTTGGGTGAGTTAGGGTAACCAGGGTCCTCTCTGGCTCCTCTCTCCAGCAGGAGGCTGGAGACGTCTGTCTCCTTCAGCAGCTGCCCCCTGTCGGAGCTGTAGGTCCCACCCTTTATACTTCCTGTTCTTGTCTGGGCTCCGCCCCTATGCTTCCAGTGTGGCTTTCCTGGCTCTGCCCTCTAGGGGTTGAGTGGCAGTCCTTTCCTGGTAGTTTCGGAGGGAGGCCACACCCCCTCACTACAGGGATCCTTTAGATCAGATTTGCTGTTGCTAAGAGGCTAGTTCCCCAAATAAAACTGTGGAGCGGGTCATACGTATCAGCAAAGTGAAAAGGATGTGGCTTTCCAGCTTTAGTAGCATCAGTACTCAATCGGTACCATTCTTTCACAACTTGTGTGCAAAGACAGTTAAAAACAAAACCTACACCCATGCTGCTCATCCCATGCATCTGACGTTTCCAAGGGGGATACTGAATTCATTGTCTGAGGCTGGGTCTACACTGATGGCAGTAAATTCGCCGCTGTCAGATCGATTGCTCTGGATTGACTGAGCGGTCTGTATAGACGCACTCAGTCGATCCAGCAAGCGACGCAGGAAAACCACCCCGGAATGTGGTGTAGCGTTGCGTCGAAGGGAGTGCTGTTCCATTTGACGCAGCGCACTGTGGACGGCACGCAGAGGAGACACTGCAAAGTTGACCGAAGATACACAAGAGATTTATGTCACGTGCGTATCTCCCATCGACTGCCGCCAAATAGCAAAGGTAAATGTAGACCGGGCCTGAGTTTACACACGAAGAGGGGCTTCTTATCTCTTGAAATTGCATTTGTGGGGTCTGAGGAAAATGTTTATCTATGGGGCCAAATTGTTGCCTTCCTCTGCATGGGTGGCTCAAAAATCGTGAGGCACAAGGTTCCTAATATCCTGACAGAAGGCAAGCTACAACTGCAATCCTTGTACTCCCCTAGTTAGGGTCAATAACTGTCCCAGAAGGGGTAAGGAAGGAAGAGGCAGGGTTGTGGCCCTGTCCCTCCAGCACCAGCTTGCAGAGCTGCCCAGCCATGCAGGGAAGAGAATGCTGCACTCTGAGGATGGCATGCAGCAGCTGTGCACCGTGGAAGCTCCAGCAAGCTATCCAGCCTATCAACTATCTCACAATCCACTGCTCTGCACCATCCCCAGTGCGGGGCTGGGGCGTTAAGCCACAATTTATCTCAAACAGCGTGACACATATATGAGCTTAATAATATGTGCCAAAACGGACAGTCTTCTTTACGAATGGAGGAAGGTGCAGCTCCAGTGAGAGATGATATAGAGTGTAAGAGAATCCTATGGATTCCCAGGCTCTTGTCTCAAAAGTACATCAGCTAAGCTGCTTGTATGAAAGCTGTACTCTTCTGATGGTAAAACTGAAGACAGACTAAATAAGGAACAATGGAAGCATATACAAAAGGGGTTTGGATCATTTAGTTGATGAGCCAGCAGATGGCAAATGCTGCTCACTGTAGAAAATGAAAAGTAATTAGTCTGGGAACAAAGAGCAAAAGCAGGGAACGTGTGCTAAATACAGCACACTGATCAGAGAAAGAATTGGGGGATTATTGTGGAAAAAAATCAGCGAAATGGTCACTTCAGTGTACAGCTGCAATAAAAAAGGCCAACAAGATACTAGACTGATGGAGCAGTGAGCTGTAATGCAACACAAAATAGGCAATGCTTATCCTTTGGAAGACAATTATTAGACCTTTCTATAATGGCATATGCAGTTTGGGTCCCTGTCTCAGGAAGGTTGTGTTTGGAGCAGGTGCCTCAGAAGGCAGCTAAAATTCAAATGGTCTGAATGAGGTTAATGTTAGAGGTATTAGTCGCTCGCCTCAAAAAGCAACATCATAGATGTTTTCCAACGATGATAGTGTTCACTACTATTAGTGGACCATATTTATATTGCTAAGGGGTTAAAAATTAGGAAAGTAGCACTGAATAGAGAACACAAATGGAGCTACTTTATAAAAAGGGCACTTAACATATACCTTCATTCAGTTACACAAGGGACGTGTGTGGCCCAGGGAAAACGTTACCAGAGACAGTGTATGAAGCAAAATTATATATGAGCTTGAGGCACATGCATTCATTTCAGAAGAAGCAGGCCAATGAAGGACATCCAAATAAACATTAAAGTGTTTTTTTTGGGGGGGAGCCCTAACATTTCAGCTTCACTAGCTTTTTTGGTTTGTGCAGGGTCGTAGTTGTGCAAGTTTATTACAGCGAGCCCTTCCTCAGCATGAGCCATGAAGGGCATAGGTTGGTCGGGAGGGGGAGGAAAGTGGATGGATACCCTGCAACCTTACAATGTTGGTCCCAGGGTTGTGCCTACAATGCAGTAGGTGAGAAGCAGGTTGACAGTGGGAGCACTAAAAGCAAAGCAGTCTAGCTGCTGCTAATGAAAAAAAAGGTGAGCAATGGGGGATTGGTGGGGTGGCCAAGGCTTGGGAAAGATGAGCAAGACTGGGAGCACTTGGTCACCTGGTGGTGGGGTAGTGTGAACAGGCATGGTGTTGACTGACAACAGGAAGGACTGAGGAAAGCAGGCCATCAGCTGCCTTCAGGCTGCAGGAAAGCATAGAGGCATGGGGAGTGCTTAGAGCAAATTGCAGTTTTAAGAGAGGTGTCGGTGGCAGATCTTGAGGGGTAAGCAAAGGAGTTGATCAGCAGCTTCTGAATCTTTTAATTAAAAAAAAGTTTCTAGCTTTTATATTTGGAAGATCAGCTTCCAGACTTGAACTGCAAAATGATGCTGTGGTACACTAGCAAACATCAAAGCCACAATTCATCGGACGTGTAGTTCAGAGTTAGATGAGATGACATGGTGGTAAAAATACCTTGCACTGCTACACGACAGTTTCCGCCATTGCCATCACCAATGGAGCTGCGCTGGTAGAGAAGTATTTCTTTTTATTGGCTTTGAATTCTCTACCTTTTCATTTAATTGAATGCTCCCTTGTTCTTGTGATCTGAAGCAGGAAGAATAGAAGTTCCCAAACTATCCTCTCTAGACCATTCATTATTTTATATACGTTTATCCTGTCTCCTCTTACTAGTCGTCTTTTATGGTAAACAATCCCCATCTTTTCAGTCTCTGTTCATTTGATGGTCTTTCCATGTCCTTGATCATTCTTGTTGTCTTTCTGTGAATCCCACCTTGTTCTGCAATATCCTTGCTGAGATATGGTGACCAGTGCCGCATATGGTATTGTAGAAGAGACTGCACCCTTGCTTCATATGAAGGCATTATAATATTCTCTGTATTATTCACCATCTCATTCCTTACACAACCTAACATCTAGTTAGCTTTTTTGACTGCAGCTGCACACTGAGCAGATGGCATCATTGAGCTGGCTACAGTGACGCTCAGGCAGTCAATACTTAGCTTGTCATCTCATGTCTTAATTACTGAAACCTCCTCATCTGTGGCATCCCGGATGCACACATTGCCTCACTTTGTGCTGTATAAACACTGCTACCAAGCACCTGTCAGTCTGACCATATCTTCTCCTCTTTGAATCCTGCTATTGGCTCTCCTTTCTCCACTGCATCAAATGCAAACTTCTTATGCTTGCTGTCAACCCCTACATAATTCTGCCCCTCACTATGCCTCTGCTCCTTTTTTTCATACTGTGTCATCCCCTTGTCCCTTCATTTCACTTTTTGCCCACGTCTCCTCTGCTGCCCCCATGCCAGTGCTTTTTCTGAACAGATCCTCAAGGTCACTACTTTTTTTGCATTCAGAACCCTCCTGAAGATCAACGTCTACCCTGATACATACAGGTAGTTCCAAAAGGGGCTATATGCTAATTTGGGATTATTTAGCTAGCTGCATTGTGTCATTAAGTCTTTGTATTTGTGGGGTGTGATGGAGCCACCTGTGTAAGGTTTTGGTATAGTGCCCATCACCTCTATACACCTTAAGACGGGGGTGGGGGAGAGAATCTCCCTAGATAGGAGAGTCCTTGGCGGGCAAGAGGCCCTTAAAGGAGAAGCCTAGCAGCCGGTCCACTCAGATTGGCCTATTATACAGATTGTAACATACATAGAGCCATTTGCTGTCCAGCATGAGGAAAGAGGCACAACCATCTGGCCTATGGGTATAAATATAGGCTATAAAAGTAATATTAGTATGTGCCAGCTTCCTGCTCTCCCAAGCCTCATTGCTTATGCCCCCTTGTAAATTATTTCTGGTAGGAGCACAAAGGTGTGGGGCTTGAAGGTGGGCTCCATGACTCTGACATCCAAGTCATCTTTCCCCAGAGGCTCATTATTGCAGAACAGTCTGTCCAGGTGTTTTGGGCGTGAGGCTGTCTACCCCATCCATGCTGCCGACATTCGCTGTGGATTTGCAGATGGGCAATTGCACACAGCAGAGTTTCGCCCTCTAGGATTTCAAAAATCATCCCATTTCTCAAGCATGTGTCATTATGTAAGTACCATAGAGTAGGTTAAAAAAAGATTTGCCTTGAAATCTGAATATTCTTGCTTTTGTGACCTAAGTTCATCCCCTTAACATTGTTTAAACAGAGCTTTTGCTCAGCAGTTTATGCAAAGCGGGGTTGTTTTGTATATAACAGTGGACATGAAAAATTGCTCTACAGAATGACAGGAGCAGGCAAAGATAGTAGTCTATATTTTTCCTGAATTAGAAAACATAGTTAAGCAAAAGCTTCTTTTATTAAAGTCAGACCTTACTCAGGTGAATGCCCATTGAGGGCTTTGAGCGCTCATGTGAATAAAATGTAAGTGATGACCTAGGGATTTGTCCATAGTAAATTCCATTGAAGGGATTTAGTGCTAAACTTTCTTTTATTTTGTAGCGCAATCCACACACATTTAATTCTGGCTTCCTAAGCAAAAAAGACCATTAATTAGGGATATGGGGAAGTATCTAGCCAATTAACAAAGGTATCTTTAGAGCCTGTTACAGCCAGGATGGGAATAATACTGCAGCTTTTTTTAAAATGAGGAAAACGCTGCTTAGTAGCATCACGTCTCAATTACTAAAAGAATTACCCCATCATCTAAATGCCAACTGCTATAGCATCATGAGTCAGCTGTGCCTAGCAAACCACTTGAATGTCTTAAAGAATGGATCCTTGGAAGCAGCAGGTGAATAGAAATCCGAGTTGGGTAAAAATCATGTGGCGTCTTCCTTACCATTTTCACAAGACGTGAAAAAAAATGTGTAATCAGAACAACAATATTCTGCTGTCCAGCCAAGGAGCTCCAATCACTTTGTCAACATTAATTGATTAATGTCTCGTGGCACCTTTGTGAAGTAGGTAAGTGGCACTATCCCCATTTTACAGATAGAGAAAGAGAGGCACAGAGAAGTTAAGTGAGATGATCCAGGTTAGAAAAAGTCTGGCAGAGCAGGCCATATATCTCAAAACTCCCGATGCACACCTTCTGTTCCCTTTTTTCCATCCACACTGCTCTCTTTCCAGAGGGTGTTGATGTACAGTTGAATACATTTCCCGTTAATATGGTGGAGGTAAAAATCCCTGGTTATCTTGCAAGTTTGCTCTTAATTTTTTAACAGCCAAGGCTCTTTTGCTTAGATTTGAAGATCACTCCATCTCAATTGAAATGTCCTCTTCAGTCAAAGCATAGCTGGGCCCCTCACTATTGCTTTGTCTAGACTAGGATATAGTTGTTTTGTTAGTTCATGTTCATTTACACCTGCTAAAGTACTAGTCAAAACAAGGCAAGTTGTATTTCAGTGTGAACTAAACTGGCTGAGTTAAATCCTAACACCCTCCTCTCCCCAGGCCACAGGGTTTAACCTGATCAGCTTAATATATGTTAAAGTCCAACTTGCCGTGTCTTTTAGAAGGTGTTAGTTAACTCAAACTAGCTAACATGACCAAATCACATCTTGAAATTCTAAGCTCTACAAAGTTTATGGTAGCTTGAAAGAATTATCTTTGTCCCATTCACATTTTCCTTTATCAGATACAACATCATGAGGGTAGATATAAAAATGATCAATTGCATCTACACAAGCTACAACTCAACTAGCTAGACTGCTGCCAGTTGCCAAGGTAGATGATACTGTTGCATTCACCTTGGCTAGTCACAGTTCATCATTTCGCCACGCGTTTATCTTTTGATTTAATTAAAAAGTAAGGCTTATTTATACCCTTACAAAGCATTTGGGAAGTAGATACATTGCTTGAGCACAGGTGTGAGAAGGCATTTACTTTTGAAAGGCCTAGGTTGAGATTTTTAATTTTTTTTAAATCCCTGAAATTTAGCTCCTAAGCCCATATGTGGCCATTTAGATCAGTGACCTGATTTTTTAATACTGCTGAGCATCCGTCATTGACGTCAGTGGTAACACTCTTGAAAATCGGGTCACGTTTAATAAAGACGTAAGAGCCTTGGTTTAGGAAGCCACTTTTGAAAAGTATGAGCACACTATTGGGTGGAATCAGGCACTCCCCTGTAATGCCTTTGCAAAGGTGTAGCCACCCCTTTCCTGCTGGTACACCTCCCAGACACACACCCTTTGCTTACTGTCTCTCCATACCCAGCACTCCTGTGTATCTACAGCCATATTATCGTTACCCAGGCACAGGTGGGCTGAAGACACCTTATGCCCTCTCCTTTCACTCATGCATTGCTTAAAGAATTAGGCATATTATTTATTTGTATGACCAGCACACCTAGGAAACCTAGTCACGAGGCAAGACCGCCCATTATGCTAGGCACTGAACAGAAAGGCAGTCCCTGCGCCAAAGGTTTTATAAGCTAAATATAAACCAAGAGACAAGAGCGGGCTACAGAGGGACAGATGGGGAAGCACAGGGACACAATGAGACGATATTGCGAGGCAATGTTATCATAGCACCAGCGGCCTAACTGGAAAAGGACATTTTTAATGGGTATTTTGAAAGAGGCTAACGGGGTAGCTTTGTAAATATGTCTGGGGTTGTCCCCAAGTGGCAGAGGAGCATGGGAGGAAGCATGAAGATGCTGGTTTGACAGTTTAAGAAGTGGGTAACAGAAGCTAACATCCTGAGCACATCAGAGGCGGGCGTAGACATCATGAGAGTGAATGACTGGGGATAGGTCATGACATGCCTTGAACATGAAGACAGGAAGCTAATGTTTGAGGCAATAGAAAAGGGACCGCTATTGGACAGATTAAAAGCGAGTGGTGACATGGTCACCATGACAGGCTAGGCTAACGCGGTTTGGTGTGGCATTCTGCACAGGCATGAGGGAAGCAAAAGTGCATTTGTGAAGGATGCTGCAGTAATTGAGCTGCAAGATGCTCAGAGCTTGGATGAAAGTTCGCTGTATGGAAGGTTAGGAAAGGCTGTATCTCAGAGACATGCAGCAAGAATAAATACGATTTAGACATAGACTGGGTGTGAGAAACTAGCGCACGGCACTAGCAAGAGGTCTGAGCTGAAGAGGATGCCCAGGGTCTGGGCCTGAGTGATAGGTAGAATGGAGCTGTTCTTCACCGTGACTGAGAAAAAAGGTAGCGGAGCAGTGATGGGTGGGAGAGAAGCTTAAGAGCTCTGTTATAGCCAGGCTGAACCTGAGCATACTGATTGAGATTTTAGTTTGGCCAGAAGGAGGCAATTCTGGCGTCGAAAGATAGAGTTGTGAGACATCGGAATAGAGATCGTATTGGCTTTGTGTTTGCAGAAGAGGTTACTCAGATATAAGGGGCAGAGGGAGAAGAGAAGGGGTCCAAGGACAGAGCCTTGTGGCACTTCCACAGGATTGGGGGGAAAGAGGAGAAGTTCCTGAATGCCCCACTGAAGCGATAGGAGGCGAACCAGGAGAGGCCAGAATCACAATAGCTAAGTGAGGGCAAGATTTCAGGAGGAGGAGCATGGCTGACTGTGTTGAAAGAGGCTGACAGATCAAGGATACTACAAGAGGCGAAGTTGACTTAGAGAGGATTTAGATTGGAATTGGAGGAGAGGAATTGTGTACAGCATTGGCAGTGATCGTAGAGATGAAAGGACGACGGGGCAGTAGCTAGCGAAGCAAACTAAAACGTGTTTCTGTTGTGAGGAGAAAGCAAGGAGGATCTGTTTGTCCACTGTTATGTAACGTGTGTAGTCACACAAGGTAATTTAAAATGAGCACAGAGTAGGTATATGTGCCACCAAAGCGGAATTCCTTATACACTTACACCAGTGGTAGCTTTTTACACACACACCTTTCCCCGTTTGCAGCAATAGTGTCTAGGAAGTGACAACACAAAAATCATGCGAGGGGAAATATCCTAGTATTTGCATGGACAATCCTGGAAGATCCTATAGTACTCCTCCTTTATTGACTTGCTCCTTATGGTACAGTATTCCTGAAACTAATCATCTTTATCTAGAAAGATAGGACGCCTGGATTTCATTTAAGAAACATCAATCTGTAATAAGGGTCATATTCTTCTCAGAATACAGAGCTTTTATTGACATGGAGTTTGGAACAAAGATCAAGGGAGAATATGGCCCATAACTGATTCCACACCACTGTTGCACTTGTACCCATATTTTCTGTTTTGTTAGTTCATTTGGAATGCTGTCTTAGAAAACAAGATCGCATCGTTATGTTTATTTTAGAGGGTGAATACCACGCACTAAATTTGCGTTAATTAAATTGGATCCAAGACATTGTTTTAAATTGCAGTTTTCTTTCTTGAAACCTTTTCTTTTATATACATGAATATTTATATTCCATTTCCAGCTTTTGATTTTAGTCTGGATCATGTGGCAAACAGCCGGCTTCTCCCTAGTGGGTCTTGCACTTTTGCCTCTCTTAGTGGGCCAGGGCATCGCTGGTTACCCTGTCTTCCCAGGGAGGGAGGTAGGGACCCGGGCCCACCCGCTCCCCCGGGTCCCAACCCAGGGGCCCTCTGAGTTGCAGCTATGTGCTGCTGGCACCTTACTAGCAGCTGCAGGCTTTTCCCCTCGGCCACTCTCCCTCCCTCTGTCTTTCTGGCTTCTTGAGCCCAGTACCTTCTTCAGGACTCCACCTCTCTCCCACACACCACTGAACTCCATTCTGTTCTCCTGCACGACTCTACACCCCACCGTACTCTGTTCTGTTCTCCTCCACAACTTCACACACTCCTCTGCTCATCACACACCTACTCCTTCCACTCCACACTGTCTCTCAGGAGTAGAGGGTTTTTATAGGCACCTGGGTGGGGCCTTAATTGGTGTCAGCTGACACTAATTACCTTCAATTGACTCTGGCTAGTCTATAGGGAATAAAGCCTGGATCATTCTAGCCTTACATAGCGCCCTTCCAGAACTTTCCCACTGCCCTCTGCCCTTGCTATACCACAATCAACTGTTGTGTTTAATAAAATTCAAAGTCGAACTAAGACAATATTTTTTTAAAATTAGTGTAATCATCAACTAGGACCGATTACCAAAGGATGTGGCAAATTCTCTATAACTTTGAGTTTTTAAACCAAGATTGGATGTCTTTTTAAAAGATTATTTTTAGTTCAACAAGTTAAGCTTTGATGAAGGAATCCCTGGATGAAATTCTATGGCTTTTTTTATGAAGGTGGTAAAACTAGATCTTTGTAATGGTCTTTTCTGATCTTTAATTCTAAGAACAGCTATGATGCCTGATTGGTTTATCTGACATGAATGGACAAAGCTGATAAGGGAATGCAGTTATAGACTGAATTAGGTATTGTTAGGCCGACGTGTACACTATACAGGACTACAGAATCCAAGCAGCAGACCCACTTCTGTTCTTGAGTGCAATTTCAAGTGGCCAAATTCAGTCCTAGTGTAAGCAGGTGTAGTTTCACTGAAATTAATCATTTGAATTTGGTCTCACTGGGTTAGCATCTGTGGAACTGGTGGCAGAACTGGGCCCACTGATATAAAGCAACATCAGAAATATGGCACTAAATTCTAGTTAGCTGTGTGCATATGTGAATGGCAGTCAAACAACGTACTTACTGGTGTACTCATTACACTTCATGGCAGAAGAGGCTCATCCCAGTCCTGGCTGCTCCGGAATTCCCTTTAGGAACCACCCAGACTCACCATGACAGAAGACCGAGAAGGCTGGCCTACACATTTAGGAACACACCCTCCCATGCAGAATGGACACAGATATGCCTGAGGGGGTGATAACAGCTCATAACTTTTAGGTTTTCTTTGTGTGCAGGTTGGTAGAAAAGGGTCATTTCATGTTGATGAGTCATGTAAGTGCAATATATAAAACTTGTTGCATACATGGTGTTCACATGTATGTTACAGATGATCTTTTTTTGTTGCCCATGAGTTGCCCTGGCCTAGCAATTCCCTGTATGTACAGCTCCCTGGGCAAATTATTTGCACTCCTTTTTGCCTGCTTCTGGGATCAAACCCTTTCTCCTGCTGCTGTCGCCTGTTTTTTGCCCAGCTGCCTCCTCCTGCCCCCTCAGCATAGCTTCTTTCTGTCAACACCCATCCACCAACTGCCAGATTACTGGCAGTTGTTTCCCTTTCCCAGATGCATAGGCTGCTTGTGAGGTCATGCTATTTCCTCTGCAATAAGAAAGGCAAACCATAAATTCGTACCGGCCAGAAAACAGAAAGGCACAGTCAGCAGTGACAGTTTGCAAAATGGCCATTTGCGAGCTACAGGTGCTTGATTCTGCAAAATTGAAAGGGCCAGTTACAGAAAGGCACACTGAGAGAGCGATGAAAGGCCTGTTTTAGTTCAGTGTTTGCCATGTTTATATCCCATTGCTCGTCTATAGTTGTAGACTGATGTCAGCTCTTTGCAGGTAACCTCTACTGGTTCAGGGTGCAGATACTAGTCTTTGCTCCCTACAAATTTCAGCAGAGAATGGGGCCATTGATAGCCCTTATTCCTTTAAATCTAAATGAAACCGAACTTTATAAAAATTTGAGACTGATTATTTGTTCACCGTGCTCCTCCTGCTAAACCAACCAATCAACCAAACCAGGCCAATCATATCCAATCTCCCATCCCCATTCCCAGAAACCTGTACCTTATTTTACAGTATTCGTTTCTTTGGGAGATGAAATAAGTCCATTTCCAGTTCCTTGTTAACATGGCCCACTTGAAAATGTCTTTATTCACACCAAACTTCATCCCCATCTGGAGTGTGGGGAAAGGTGACAGTCTTAACCAGTTAGCACAGAGGGTTATACTGACAACCAAAAAGCACAAAACATGAGACATTTTTTTTACTCCAAAAAATGTGTCAGAAAGAGACAGATGAGACAAAATTGAGACGGACGGATGCTGATTTTGTGGTTTATTGTCACATTAAAAAAGTAATCTGACTGATGAATTAATATTGACTTTTTAATATAAAAGTGCTTATTCTTACAAATCCTTAAGGCTCGTTCTGTTACATTAGGGTAGGAATTGTCACCATTCCAGAAACTGTGCTATATGAATTTTGTATGAACTGTAGAAACAGCAAAATCTGCAAATGGTAAAACAACTTGTCAATGATGTCATAATTTTTGTACATGTGAACTTGTTTAATTGTGTAACAGAGTCTAAAGCAACTCCAAGCCAAAAAACTTCTTTTTGTTTTCTTTTTAACCTAAAATGGAACTGATGTACTTTGAGTTTCCTATTGCTCATGTGAAACAGAACTAATACAATTGTTTATGAATGCAGTTCTTCCCTGGCTCTTCCCTTTTACAGCAAAGAAAGAGAGATACAGGATGGTACAGATGCAGTATTTACTTTGTTTCTTCAGAAAAAAATTAATGACTACCAAGCACAAGCAATGTTCAGAAGCAAGATATTTTTTTTTTCAGATCCCTATGTTGCATGTTTACCAGGCAGAACTCCCACTGAAACCAATGAGAGTTTTGCCCGAGGAAGGAATGAAAATAGGGCTCTCCTGGGGATCATTTGAGATTAAATGGTTTATTGTTTTTGGTCTCAAAGAGGAAGAATGAAGCAGATGACAGCTACTAAAGCTCTTGTTATTTGTATTAATCACATGTGGCATATGATTTCTAACATATACTATAATACACAGATATGAGTATATAATTTTCACTTTCAGTCATAATCAGATATATATTATTTGGATGGACAGTGAATTTACTATTTCTACTTAGATTTTAAAAATAGCTATTTACTGTAAATACTGAATATGTTTTCCATAATTGGGTCAAAATGTAGTAGCAAATAGCCAAAAGTTAATCTATCAGGAAAAAAAAATAATTTATAGTATTCTAGAATGAGGGGAAAATGCCACCTGATCTAATAAATAAAGCACTTCAAACCATTCATGAATGCTACAATGATATATGTACATATTTTACAGCATAAATTACTGTACAGAATATTCCAATTTACTAAATTGTTCAGCTGTGTAAACAACATTACCTGTTATACAGGGACATGTAAAGGGATTGTACTTATGTTGTGTAGATACTAAAAAATACTAAGTTCAGATTGCTCATTTGAAAGTTGCAGCCCTATTGCTTTGACTGTCTAGGTGATGGCTCCAGTACAAAACTAGAACACCATCAGAGAGGAACATAAAACAACATTTAATCAGATAGGGATAGAGCTAAACTGATATTGATGCTAATAATATTATAATATACAGGAATTTGCTGATAGTTGTTGGCATGAATGAGATTTGGAGTTACACTTTCTGTATCTGGGTACAAAAATAATTCTAGTCATAAAACAAGAGTCTGTACAACTAAGTCAGAGCCACTAGCAGTTACAGATTTGTTCTATGATAAACATTAGTTAACATAACAATCAGACAGGAAAGTTACTGCTACAGTGATTATTGCTACAGATTGGCTAAAAATTGCACTTACAGCCAGTCTATGCTAAAGATTTTCTGTTGTTTTTTTAACCCTGTCCTCCCTCCCTCCCTCCCACTTGCTTATTTATCTCATACACCTGTTATGTCTTATTTTTCAGAATGGAGGCTCTTTGGGGGCAGGGTCTGTCATTCACTATAACTTTGTCACTGTCTAATGCAAAGTTGAAGCTCCTAGGCACTACTGCAGTACAGATGTTAATTAACAATAAATAATAAAAATAATGAGAAATACAGGAAAAAGAAGAAAACAGCTAAAAGTGAAGTTTGCATGTTTTTAACAGCCATACTTTCTAACAGTGGTTATAAACTTATCTAGTGCAGCCAGTATTTGCTAATGGAACTGCATAAAAAAGATTAATTAATTCACAAAATATTAAAATCTGAAGGCCATAATCTAGACTTGAGCTTCACACAAAACTTCCTCTGACTTGAACTGACATTCTGCATGTGGTCCAAGGATGGTGTCCAGCACTTCATTAATTCTCAGCTGGTCAGCATGGATGAACTCAGCTTTGTCTGTCCGGGTTTGTCTCTCTAGGCATGTGTCAAATTATAACTGTATAACATACTTCTCAAATTTCATAAAAAGATGCAAAACACCTCTCAGTTATATTGTGCCAGTGTTCACATAATATAGACCTGTGGTTAAAATACCCAACCTAATCTCTTTCACGGCCCACAGAAAAGCTTCTTGTTCTGCTTACAGAAAGTAAATGAGACACTGATTGTATGAAAAAAATAGTACACTAAACTGATAAACTGCAAAACATAGTAACCTTAATGGCTTCAAGGCCCATATTCAGCCCGGGTGTACCTATTGATCTCACTGGATTTTTGCCCACTTATTTCAAGACTGATTTATGTCTAATTTGAGAATGCCCTTGAGCACATCAAGCATACATGCATTTACTTTTTATTTATTTTTCTGCAATTTTTCCTAACATGTTTGCTAATTCCCAAAGTTATCTGAACCTCATTCTGTAACACGGGACTTGTATTGACTTCTGTGGGAGTTCCACAATCACAGCACATACAGAATCAGTTCCTCTATATTAAAACTAGGACTCCCACTTCTCCTTCTCTTGCTATTTGCTCCTGCTGACATGATGCTGAGTGTGTGACATAAAGCTAAAATAGTAAGTCCTTGCACAGGCATGATACCAGCAACTCCCAGTGATCTTTGCTCAGAGTCATAAAACAGCACTGCAAGCCAATACACGCCTGTTAGCCCTGGGAGGAACCATGGCAATCTTCCTGCCTGGAGTGTCACATGGAGTATCCACACTTGCCAATTCTGAGGATCTTCAGTCCCTTCTACAGCTCTGCAGGGAACCCTCTTACAACATTTCCCTGACTCCTGGAGAGGGGCAGCCAAGCAGAGCTTCTGCATGTGGCAAGCAGAGCTTTACCTTTCTCCCCAGGAGAGAACACAAGTGTTTTGGTAGGCTGGAGGGAAGAGGTGATACAATGATGCTGAGAAGGAGGGAACAGAGCAGCTGTACTTCTTCTTCCTCCTTCCCTTCTTATGGCTATGTTGGGCTCCTCCCCTTTTCTGCTCTCCCCCTGCAGCTCCAGGCCTGGGAAGAAAGCCTCCAGAGCAGCAGGAGGAGCAGAAGGGTGGTGGGAGGAAGCAAGATGTGGGACTGAAGGGCTGCAAAATTAATTGATGGGAGTTGGAGCAGGGGAAGAGAATGAATTAAATCATTGGGGTACATATTTTTAGGCAGGAGCTGGAAGCCGCTGTGTCATCAGACAGCACTTTATGCAGATTGAAAATCTTGTTTTGTCGCAAGGCATAGGCAAGTGTGAGAATGTAGGTAATGGGGCAAAAGTCCTTATTAAAACCACAAATGTTTTCAATAACAGAACAGAAACGAGTAGAAAATTACTAGCCAAATTACATTTCTTTGGGTAAATGCAATCTCTTTCTAGCTTCCTCCCATGTGAAAGGTTTTCTTTCAAAGGTCTCTTGGGGTGATGAGACCAGACTTGCAGGTAGAACAGAGTCACCTGAGGGAAAAATATGAAAATGGATGTTGCTAAGAAAAGGAACACTAAGATGGTGGAGTTATTTAGTGTGACCCAAATAGCATCAAGAGCTGTTGAGACACATCAGTTTATAAGCTCCACTGCTTACGCATGTTTGAGCACTAATAGTGTGTCCATTGCTGATCTGACTAGTATTCATTCCTCAGAATCAAAGTGTTTTGCTATTGATCTTTAGAGGGAAATTGGTAATGTAGAGCCAGTGCATTTAACCCTGGGATTCCTATTAACGTTGATGGGAGTTGGGAGTCTAACTCGCTGTGCATTATGCTAGAAATGTATCCCTAATTGACTTGCCATGCCAATTAACTACAGATGACTCATGGACAGATGGAAATATTTTGTGAGTTACATAATTTTTCTTATGCCAAATAAAAAGATTAGCCCATGCTGTAATGCACCACTCTGAAAGACAGTATTTAGGCTATGATTGAGAGTAACATGAATCTGGATTTGGGAAAACAAATAATTTGAGCATTTATGCTGCTGTGATTTAAAGACAATGAGAGCTGAAAAAAAAAATTTCTTTCAGGGAAGGACAAACTGGATCAGAGAAATTAAAAGTCCACTTGAATGTTTTGGTGGAACAGATAGTTTGGCTAACCTTTTTTGTCCTGTGACAGTTGGTATTGCCTAGTTTCTACAAAGATCAAGACAAATACTTCAAGAACAGCTATCTTCACGCTATTCCTGATCCAAATGAAACTAGCCAGTCATACTAATAATACTTGGCATTTTATATAGGGTGTAATTCACCCCTATGCCAAGGCCCAGCACAATGTCTATGCACCACTGTAGCTCTATTCTGAGAGCTTTATGGGATCCTATTTTGGATTTAAGTGATGTGGAAGCCTTCATTGGGGACAAACAATTCTTTTCTGAGAGGCTACTGGGTAGAAATTCTGCGGAGTTTCAAATCTCCAAGTATCCTTCCTCTTAGGCAGATTATCCCGGTGTACAGGAAAATAGGGCGCTAAGTGACTTTCCCAAGAACTTTAAATGATCTTGAAAACAGTTTCTAAAATGGTAACTAATAAATATTGAGTGAAAAATCCTGGCTGCATTGAAGGAAACAGGAGTTTTGCCCTAGACTTAAAGGGGTCCATCTACACAGCAAAAAAACAAGCCCTGCAGCAGTGAGTCTCAGAGTCCGGGTCAGCTGACTCTGGCTCACATGGCTTGCACTGCAGGGCTAAAAATAGCAGTGCGGACATTTGGGTTCAGGCTGGAGACTGGGCACTCAGTCCTGGTGAGGGGGAGGGTCTCAGAGCCCTGGCTACATACTGAGCTTCTGTGTCTCCACTGCTAGAAACTCTTATGAGAGACACTGTTCTCACCAGTTTTCCAGATAGCTTTCTTGACCAAAGAGATTTGTATATTTGGATTAGCGTCAAATAAACATCCAGATGCTTTTCTGAATGGATTCATATGAGGCTCACCCATTGCTATGCATGTTCTCACTCTTTAGTGCATAACCACTATACCCGGTAATGCAATAATTATGATTATGATGGCGTTCTGAACAGAAATATATTTATAAGATGCACATCAACTAATTCTTCCCATCCAAATAAGGAATGAGTTTTAATACATGATGTAAATGGTAACCAAAAATTATCAAAAAGAAAGACATTTTAAATCTGTGCCAGCCATACTTTGTTCATCATTGTAACAAATTCATTCAGTCGTTGTTATTTATATGGTGCCAGCAACGTGCGAGGATATTTTATTCTTTAGTCTGAGGATTTTCCACTGTACTGGGGTTGGGGAGTGCTGCAATCATTATGAAAAAGAAACATTTCTTTTTGACATGTTAAGTAGTAAGCGGATTATGTAAAGGCTAGACAGACAGTAGAAGAGAAATGTACTTAATACAGCTTTGACTGTGAACCAGCGACCCTCCAGAAATTTTAGGAGTTAAAAACATATTACTTTGACAATGTGTTCGTTTAAAAATCTTCTAAAAAGATTAAGGAATTCAGTCACTATTCTTTACATAAAATTCAACCTCCCCTATTTAAAACCATAGTCATTTCATATCACATCTGGCAACCTAGCAGTGGTAGACATAGTTAATTCAAGTCAGTTTGAAATTCCAATTTAATTTGGATTAAACACTGAGACTAGGTAAATCAATAGCATATACTGTACATGCATTAAGGCTGGTGACTAGTAAAGTCTCTTGAGTAGATAAAATAAGCACAGATTAGCCTGTATGGCTAATAAGGGTATGTCCTCTTATTAAAAAAAATATCCTGGCATTTTAGTGATACAAATTTATATTAGTAGCCTTGAAAAATGGGTGAACATTTGTATTATGGAAGATATACTACTGCACCATTCCCAAGGTGAGAGTCTTACAAATTAATGAGCTGCACACATGACCTTGATAACAATTACTGCTCTTCTGAAGTGATATGGCCATTCAGTGACATGCACTCAATGATCAATGGGAGGCACTAGTAATATCCTCTGTGCTGACTGAACTTTTTTATGAGTTAGATATAGAGTATATAGATAGGTGTGCATACGTAAACTGAGGCCTTGATCCTGCACAATGCATGTGTAAGTGAAAGCTAAGGAACGATGAGCTGTACCGGCAGAGCATGGAATCTGATTCTTTATTAATGAGCATTCTGCTTTTTGTGCTGCCAAGTTACTCCTAGTAGCGAAAGTAAAGCCCAGATAAGCAGCGCACAACTATGCATGGTGAGGGATACAGCCCAGATTCTCCAAGGTATTAGGTACTTAACTGCCATTGAAATAATTGGGAGTTAGGTGCCTAAGTACCTTGGAGGATCTGGGCCTACAGTGAATACCATGTCTCCTCAGACATGCCCAACATCTGCCCACACACCTTTCATTAAATCCTGTGAGATTTAGAATAAAGAAAGGGGCATGGAAGGAGTTTCAGATTTAGGGCCACAGAAAATGGAGGACTATACTCAGTGTTCAGCCATACTTAAACCTATGCATATACTCCGCTCATACTTGTACTCCCTGCTGCACACCACAAAAGATCTCACAGGATCAAGGCCTAAGTGTATCTGAATATCTCATTAACATGGTTTTTGTGAATATCTCATAAAGTATCTCAGGGCATTTTTTATGCAAAAAGCCCCCTCATTGTATTGCCTTGGTTGCGTCCAACTGTGGCACACATTTTATTTGATTTCCCACCCCTGCACGTACTCTTCAGCTGGTAGAATAACTGTCTGTCATATTCAGAAGTTTCTGTTGTTTATCAAATCTCACCTTCCAAGCATAAACTTGCCTTTGAGCTGGATTTGTACAGGTTGACGTCTTCACCTCTGAAATATTGGTATGGAATCTCTAATACAAGAGAAGGGAACCTTAATCGTTCACAGACCTTAAACCATGAGTTAAACTAAACAAGATGTGACTTTGCAAACAAAATAAGGATAATCTTTAGGGATCTGATCCCGCAATGTGCTGAGAACCCTCAGCTCACACTGAAATTAATGGGACTACTTATCTACTTAAAGTTCAACTTATGCTTAAGTGCTTTGCTGGATCAGGTCCTGAGACCCCACAGCACTTTTCAGGATCAAACCCTAAGAGAATGAAATGAAGGGTCTTTTGTTATCATGCCATACTCATCTATAGTTATTTAAAGAGCAGCTATCATGTACAAAAGCAACACATGCCTGTGGTTGAACTGCATGCTCTAAATGGGTGTAGCTCTACGACTCCAACAGAACTTTTTCTGTTTACATCCACACCATCTGATCAGTACACCAGGCTGATCAGAGGCTTACCATAAATGAGTCCAGCACAAAAACTACAATCAATGTACTATTTCCATTGCAATTTATGAGTATTTTAGCTGGAATGATTCAACATAAAAACAGCTTACAAGAAAGGGCAAAAATCTACCAGAGATCCTTAGTAGTCAGGAAACATGTTACAATAAAAGGGCATTAACTCCTCCTGAATTTCTGTAAAATCGCTGTGCATATTACAGCCAAACAAATTCCAAAAGAGCTCATGATGATTTATAAAAACTATCCCTAGTCATGGCACAATTGTGTTTCAAAATTCCTTACTTGAAACTCCAAAGCCGAGTGTATGGTCAAGTTAAAATCGGTATAAGGCAAGCAATCTGTGTTGCTTCTAAGTTTAACTGACATAAAATAGCGATATGAATTCCCAAACACTAAAAACATATCTGAAGAAAAATGTTAAAGCAACTACCAAAGAAAGCCAAAGCAAATCTAACAGGCATCCCACTTGTCTGTTTTGACAGAAATTCCCACACTACTTTCCTAATAGAATGAAATTACTCACAGCATTAAGAGAATTTAAATCACTTCCCCATCTAGGAAATCACGGTAGACTTTCACAACCTGTCATCAGGCAGGTAATAATCAAATAGGCACTGACCAAGTTACATTCCAACAATTGTAGCTGAATGGTTGGTATTTCTTCTGCAACATGCAACAACCAAAGTAAAATCTGACGGCATGATATTGAGTATGTCTGCACTGCAGCTGGAGGTATCATTTCCAGCTCAGATAGATGTTCATGCACTAGCTTTGCTCAAGCTAGCACCCCAAATATAGCGTGTGGCCATGACAGTGTGGGCTAGCCACATGAGAATTTAGCGAGTGTCTCGGATGGCTTGCCCTTGGGAGGCTAGCCTCAGGTGCCTTCTATACTGCAGCTACACTGCATGTTTTGGTGAGTTAACTTGATCAAAGCTAGCATGTGTCCATCTACCCAAACTGGAAACTACACCTCCAGCTGCTGTGTAGACATACCCAGGCCCACCGACAGGTGAGGAGTGGGGGTGGGGAAGGGGGCAATTGCCCAGGGGCCTGGCAATTTAAAAGGGCCCTGTAGGATGGGAGGATACATACATATCCTCCTCTCCTCCAGACACTCCTTTTCCCCGAGGGCCCCGCCGCTTGTGCTCTCTGCCTCTCCCCTAAGCTGAGCTTATTTATTATGCACCGTGCAGGTTCCCAGGGGGCTGAGGAGGTGGTATCTGTTACTCAGCTTTCTGGATTTATCTGTAATTTCCCCGGGGGAATCCAAGGGACTGAGGAAGCTGAGTAGCAGATACAGGCTCCTCAGCTGCCTGGAAACCTGCATGGCACATAATAAATAAGTAAAAACTTCTGACAGAAACCCACCCGGACCTCAGCCATCCCATACTAGGGGGCCATTGACTGTTCTGCTCTGGGGCCCGGAATTGCTGTCATACATACATACATACTTACCCATTGTATTATCTCAAATCTTTTAATGTGGTAACAGGCTAAATTATTTGATGTATGGTTTCTAATGCAACTCATCAGAAATAGAAATGCTAGTACATAAGGCACCCAAGTAAGTGGCTGTTTTTCTTTATTTATGAGCAGCTTTTATTGGCAGATATTTTTGCACCAGCCTCACACTAATGTTGCTGATTAGAAGATGGCAATGAAGATGGCCATTCATTAGCTTTTACATGGGCAGTCCAACTGAAGTTAATGTAGCTACTCACGTAAGTAAGGGTTACAGGGCTGGATGTAAAATAACCAATAAAATTAAATTTCAGATACAACCAGAAAACAATCAAATGTTTCCAAAGGAGTGAAAATGAAATTAACTAAGAACAATAATCCACTAAATGCACACAACACATTAGTTCTGAACTGGCCATGACCTCAACTGTCCCAAATTAAATTGCAATTACTTCATGATTAATTCCCTTGGCATAAAGACACAGCTTGTCAACAGGAGCTGAAAACACCCCATAAATCAAGAAACATTAAAACCTGGTTGAGGATTATGCAGAACAGTGAGAGGATTATGATAGGAAACAGTGCTTAGTCTGGTGAGCAGCAAACGCAGCTTTCCAAGATAAGGAGAATGTCATGTAATGGCCTGATATAGCCTAGAAGACAAGCTACTTTAAGATGGAAAAGATATCAAAACCAGAGCCGGTAAGGTGAAGCCTCACTGCACAAAGCAAACGAAAGTTATAGACGTGTGTGTGCATGTGTATTCACGTGTGCATGCACGTGTAATAAATGGACTTCCTTTGCTAAATGAGTTGCACTGTGCAATGGTTTTGTTTTAACTTCTTGCCTGTAATGAATCATTTTTAGTTTCTTGCTATCAATACACCCATTTTTCAGGCTATTTCCTTGATACTGTCCATTATAGTCAATAAGGAGGCTGAACAGGAGATAAGGTAATTTAAAAAGATGAGAAATAAAGAAATGAATGCAATCTGTTGAAACTTATTGCACAAAAGTTAATGCTTTCTCGCTCCATGTTGTTTCAGTCTACACAATTCATCCATACATCCCAACTAGGAAATAAGAGGGAGATGGTGCGCTAACACTGAAAGTTCTGTGGAGCATCCAAACTGCCAGTTGTCCCTAATTCAGGAAAGCACTTATGTGCAGGCTTAACTTCTACTGAAGTCAATTGCCTTTGAGCACATGCTTAAAGTTAAACACACACTTAAGTGTGTCCCTGACTAGGAGCCTTTGTGTTTATTGCACTTGATTCAATTAACACACGAGATTTTGGTTTCTGAGTTTTTCTAAGCACAAGTATAGGAAGTGTGTGTGTGTATTAAGACATTTGTGGTCAGTTCTGTCTAGAGCATGACGATGTTTGGAGACTACTGTGGCACAATGCCTTCCGAAGAGACATAGTTGCATATTGTACATACACACATATATGTCTACACTCTGAAACATACTGTTCAACATTGAAGAAATATTCACCTTTGTTTGGATCAATACCGTGGTTGATTATTTCTGTAGCACAGTGTCCAGAATAAGTGAATTGTCCATGGGAGATCTCACAGTTCATTTGAACGGCACACAGTCTTTATGATCATGAGCACTATTCCGTATCCAGTGAAGTCCTTGTTGAGTGTATTGAACTAAATGCTCCATACTGCTGTGTAGGGTGACAGGTCCCATCAATGCATCCAAGTCGTTAAAAAACTCTAGGGAAAAAATAGGAAGCATTAGTGAAAGTTACATTTGCTATTTATCACCATGCAATAGCTATTTTCTTTTATGAATTAAATCACAGCGAACATTTTATTAAAATGCAAATTTGGGATTAATGGGCTTCCTTAATGCCCCCTATGGTCCATGATCAGCATTTTATCAATGAAATTATTAAAAAAATTAAACGGCTAATTCCTTGGTTCTTTCTTTCATTGACACCCATTAATTGTGTGTGTGACCGGGTTACTTGCCACTGGGGTCCTTATAAAGATAAAGAGATGCCGTTTCTCACTGAAATGCACAAATTACCCTGACTGAAACTTTTCAAAATGGTACTGTATGGGTGAGGCCAGGACAAATCTTGAGGTTTTTACTCAGGCAAACTCCAACTTAATCCATGAGGGAACTTTGCCTGAAGGTAGACTAAGTAAAAACTGAGGGCCGCTTGCTTCACTCTAAGTCTAAATGTGGCAGGGAGTCTGCACATGCAGGAGAGGAGAGAAGTTCCTCCTCTCTGGTAAGGTCCAACCCTCATGTTGTGCAGGCCCCTTTGAACTTCCATCCCATGCAGTTCCACGAAGCTGGAGGAGTTGAGCAAGGGAAGCTGCCTTGTTTCCTCCAGATTCTCTCCCTAAATCTCATGGGGGTCGTAAGTGGAAATTGTTGGAGGCCCAGTACAATTGGAGTTGCTTGACCACTGTCCTTCAGGCCTAGCATAGCTTCAGTTGCTTGCTTGGCTATTCTGACCCCTGTAGCATGACATCTTCCAGTTGGCAGAGACTGAATAACCTTATAGATGTCTCAGCTTCTGCATAGCATGGCACATTATAAGACAAAATACAGATACTGTATTGCTTGCAGCTGCACATAGATAACGGTGATGGGAACAACAAGTTATCCTTGAATGTCTGGGGGTACACTGTTTTATTGCCAAGGGGCATACTTTTACACCTCTCCTCCTATCACCAGATGTTGTTTTGATGACCCCAATTAATATGGTGAGAATGAAATGTAGTTAAGGGTGACACCCAATGTAGGTAATTAGCATATATGATAATGAGAGAGATAATTAGGTTAAAGTTGTTTATGGAAGGTATAAGAAGTCATCACTTAGACAAAGGCGGGCACTCCATCAACACCTGACTCCGCGGGAGGTGCTGCCAGTTGGACCAGAGGATCCACTGACTCCCTGGTGTGGCCCCTGAAGAAAGCCGTTCCTGTATACAGCTTTCTGAGTAACTGCTTAGCTCTCCAGGCTTAGTGACTATAATCTATTGTAGTTAATTTTAGGCTTTGTATTTAACCAGTATATTTATAGAAAACCTTGCACATTAAACCTTATTGATCTGCAAATCTGGAGTACCGTGTCTCACTGGTATTCACACTGAACACAAAGTATCCAGAATCAACAGAAATGAAGTCAGCCTTAGCGATTTTATTATCTTATGCTACTGCCCCCCCACCACTGAAGGTAGATTATGGAGGAATTGATAGTTGGGGAGGCCCCAGGAGGCATTGTTCCTGCAAGGGCCGTACCGAGCAGGGGCAAGCTGGAGTTTGTGGGGCCAGGTGGCATAGCATAGGCAAGGAACATCCATGCTGCTTACCTAAGCCAGAGTTAGCAGGTGAAGATGTGCTACTCCCCCACCAACTTTAAACCTTGATTATACCAGAGTAAATCTGATGTAATCAGAGTAGAATCTGGTCTTGTATGTTTAGCCTGTTGTCGTGTAAATACACCAATGATCTAGCTGTCCATATCAGGGCTAAAGTAGAGTAGTGGGACTTAAAGCAGAGATATCTACTCAAGGTCCAGATACTCAGAGACAAGATGTCCCACGTGTCCACAGACAAGTGAGTCCTACAGCTATACTTCAAGGCCTCAGTCGATATATGCAACTATATGGGGTCATGTAGGAGTCGCCACCAAAAGGGAATATCATCAGTGCACTTGATTAGTCTTATCTTGTAAAACAAGGACAAAAGATCAAAGAGATCCATTTCTTTAGCTCCAACAAAAGCTTTGAAATACTGCTCAGGAGAAGAATTATCTAAATGAACTGAAAGACCAATTTAATTCCTATTTGACTGCCAGATGTCTGTGACTCTGACCCTGGAAAGGCAAGAGAGCTGGACAGTCAAATAAAGAAGAAATTAGTGATATGTTGCCTCTTCTGAGTGGGAATGCTGACAAAACTGTTTTTGTTACCTTTTGGGACAGACCATGAATAGGCTTAAACGAATACACCTCTGTAATCCAGAAGGTAAGACCTTCCAATAGGACCACTGTCATACTAGGTCAATAATTTGTCTTATTGGCCTATTTTTAAAGGATATGTACCAGCTTTTAGTATGTTAGGTGACGAACCTCTATTTTCCTTGGCTAGATTGTCAGCCATCTCCCAGTAGTCGTAACTGTGCAGAATGCTGTTGGTGATGCTGACGTGATTGGCTGCCATCTGATGAATACGCTGCGGAATGCTGATGGTGGAAGAGGGGGAAGGGGCCCCAGTGCTCCCTTGGGATCCTACAGAGCTGACGGGAGAAGGACTAGGAGACATGGGGGATGGAGTTCCTGTGCTCCTGAAACAAAACAAAACAAAACGAAAAATATATATGTAGGTACACATCAGGGTGACATAAAAAAGAGATGAAAACAACAGCATAGCAAATGCCATTTCTCACTGCTATTCAGACATAGTGTCTGTGTGATGAATGAACTTACTTTCCGCTGGCACCCCATGGAGATGGGACCTGGGCAGCTTTCGATGAATTCTGTAGAAGGAACAAAAAATCCCATTTACAAACCTGTAATTTAAACAGGACTGTGAAATGAACATCAGCAAACAGAATATAAAGATGAGATGCAAAAAAGCAGAGGTGATACATGTGGAAAACGTGTTCAAGTCTCATGATGCGATAAATCCATGGGGCCAAATTCAGAGGTGGGAAAATGGTGATCTCAGGGAGACTCCCTTACATTCAGTGTGAGGTAATGAGTCCTCCCTGAACTACAGCCTGATTAAGCCACATGTGGGGATGAGTCATTCCTATGTTAGGCTCCACCCAATCCACAAGCCAGGAGCTAGTCTGGTGGCTTTCAGAGTGGGTATATAAACCAGACAGGAGAAACAGTCGCTCAGTCTGCTCGGTGTTGCTTCATGGCTTGGAACTTTCCTTTGCCTGATAGTGGTAACAGACTCCACAGGCCTCACCTGCTCCAGTCCTGGGCTTGTTCCAGTCTTGTCCCTAGTCCTGTTCCAACCTTACTCTTGCCTTGTTCCAACACTGCTCCTGACTTCTGATGCCGGCACTGACTCTTGGCTCCAACCCCCAGGCCTGACTACCACTGCTCTGACCACTAGGCCTGACTATCCTCACCTTGGTCTCAGACATTCATTTAGCCTCAGCTAGACACCCTCAAAGCTACTTATGTCCATCCTGCTGATGGGTAAGGGAGTCTAAGAGTGTGTAACTTACACATGGAGGAGATGGAAGAAGGTGGGGGATACTTACAATGTAAGTTAAAATAGCCTTTGCCCTCCTCGTTTAGACTCCGTTACACGGCAGCATGATGAGGGTAAGTAGCTCTCAGAAAGTGTAACTGAGTCTAACCTACAACACCTTCTCCATTACCACTGATTGTCTTGCAGGCTTTGCTCTGCTTTCATGATTCAAACTGAATCGCTTATGTTCTCAAAAAAGAGAGCTCCCATTTAACTCTCAAATGTCTGTGACTTCTTCAAATTCTCTGCGTTAGTAATTTTTTGAAAATGGAAATAAAACATTTAAAAGAAGATTTAAATAATCATTTTTCTTTTAAAAATGAAAAAAAGTTCTAATCTACTCTGAAAACATGTGACAAATTTGGATCTATTTCTTTAACTGGCAGTATACCTGAACATTTTTAATGCAGTCTGCATGTCATGTTAGATGATTTTGAAAGCTTTTAGGTACAAATATATGAAGCGAGTCTAGAATTGGCTTATTTTCAACTGCAAAAAATGGCAAGTGAACAATTTTTCATTTTTTACTTTACTTTTTAATGAGAATCTACAGAATTATTATACCAACAAAAGCCCTGCAAAAGAAAAATATATCCCCAAGCTTGTCTTATATGATGCTTATGTTAGTATAATAAAGAATAAACATCACCTTTGCTTTCTTGTAAAAAAGTTTCTTTGTTCTATTAAGAGACATTTCACATGGTTGTGAGACTGAATTTCCAATTTTTACTACAGGTGTTACTTACTTGAATTGACAGGAGAAATATAGTATTACAATGTTTATAGATTTCTTACTAATAAAATAAAAGATTATTAGAGAAATATAACAAATTTAATTAAATATTACTCAGTGTTTAAACCCAATTTTGGTGACATCTATTTCAATTTCTTAGTAAAAGATCTGTCACTTTTCCTGCCTATTTTCCTGAGTTTATAATTTGGTCATGAAAATTTGTGCCTCTACTTAAAGTTCATAATTAACGAAGTATCTGTGCTGGGGATTTTTTTCCATTTTACCTATAGGATGAGACAACCCCTGGCTCCTCCCCACCTTAAGAAAAAAAACATATACTACAACTCAAACCAAAAAGTTCCCAAAGAGAATCTGAAGTGCAGAGCATTTGTACTCTCACTGCTCTCTAATTTTGAATGCAGGATATAAAAAACAAACTGAAGGATAGTAGCAGCCCACAATTTTTGTTTTTTTTTAGAGAGGGCTACAAAGATATTTGTAGGCCAAAAATCTGACCTACTTTGTCATAGATCCATCTGGAATGGTTTGATTTCCAGGTGTTTTCCAATCACATTGCCACTTGAGGGAAAATTTAAAAAACGGAATGACTTTCTGTCATCCTAAAAAATAACATAGTGCACTGCAAAATGAGACAGGGGAGAACTGAAGGGAGTAGCTGGGGAAAGCAAGATAGGAAGTAGAGGCAAGCGGAGGTGTGCCAAGTTCGTGGCAAATATATATTCTGCCCATAGATACTTGCATGAAATTCCCATTGAAACCAATGTGAGCTCCTGCCCAACACCTTAGGGAAGAATTTGTCCCTTTGCCTTTTCTTATATGCTGATGTCCGTAAATAGGAATCTTACAAGTTATTCCAAATATGGAGCTAGCTCAGTGTCCCCAATCCATATGATATCTAGCCTGAGGTGCATCCTGACATGGATTCTGATTGTGAATGATGTAAAACCCATTCATTGGAGAGCACCATGAATCAGACTGGATAATCAAGAAAAACGGAGAATGGCTTGGAAGTGTCAGTTTCATGGCACGGTGAGTTGCTCTTCCTTCAGTAAGTTATAAGTTTTGCAGACTGGATGTATGAACTCTTGTAAATACAGAACAACAGACTGGAAATTAACTGTTTCCACTGAAGCCTATGACAAAACTCCACTGGGAGTAGGGTTGGGCCCAACAGGGCTACACTTCTTTAAAACTTTCATATAATAATTAGCAATTGAAAATGTATCATAGCAAGAAAGTACCTTGAAATAATCAATCAGCGCTTTTGAATACTTTACAGCGTGGTCTCTTTTGAGTCGGAACATTCTCCAGTATAGAAGTGCCAAACAGCGATAACTAGAACAAACGGAAAGAAGACAAAATGTATTGCTAACACGGAGAAGGACCGGGATGCTATTCAGGAAGATCTGGACCACCTTGTACACTGGAGCAATAGTAATCGGATGAAATATAATAGTGAAAAGTGCAAGGTCATGCACTTAGGGATTAATAATAAGAATTTTACATATACGTTGGGGATGCATCAGTTGGAAACAACGGAGGAGGAGAAGGACCTTGGGGTATTGGTTGATAACAGGATGAC
>ML675610.1:73945578-74005561 GCA_007922155.1 Mesoclemmys tuberculata
TGTGGCCTGCCTTGTGCGGGAGGTCAGACTAGATGATCATATTGGTCTCTTCTGACCTATGAGTCTATGAGTCTATGAGTCTATGAAATTTGTTACGGTACCTTTACGAAACCAGCTAAATACAGGGGAAACTTTACAGAGTCTGGTTTATTATTATAATATTTGATTTTGTTTGGATTATTCCAAATTTTTCCAAAGGTTCAAAAGTCTCTTATTATCCACTCAGGGCCAGATACTGCAAACCCCACCAGGTGTACTACTCTGAACAGTGGCAATCAGGTAGTAAACTCCATGCTCAGAAGCATTTTCAGGATTACAATGAGGTCTGTGTGGTTGGCCAAGGGCCCTACCTAAAAGGAGCTCATTGCAGGATCTTGACCAAAGATTTTTCAATTATCTGGGAAAAGCATAAAGGTGCCCTTTGTGGCCCTAATCCCAGGGATATATGACCCAGGAAGAGACCACTCAATGGAGAAAATTATAGCAGTCTCAGGCCTATTTCATGTTAGATGCCCATGACCCAATGGATTCTTCCAGCAGCTGGAGACTTCCAGGGAACAGGGATGTCCCTAACATGACCACATTTCCCCAGTCACATGCCTTCCCTGGGGAGCAGAAAGGAGGTAGTGTGGAAGCTGCTAAGAGGACTATTCTGCCTGAAGTTTCCTCCACAAAAAGCATGATAAGCAGCGATAACTAGAACAAAAAGAACAGGGGAGGATCTGTCCCATTGTCTATAAAGTTTCCATAGAGTACCATGCCCCAGTATAATGCTGTATAAATAAATAAGCAATAATAGTTATTAACAATATTTATACAGTCATAGAAATGTTGGGCTGGAAGACATGTTCAGAGGTCATCTAGTCTAGCCCCTTGCACTGAAGCAGGACCAAGTGTTAACCTACTCTTAAAAACCTCCAATGACAGGGATTCCACTCAACATACGTAACAATAGTAACTGATAAATAAAAAATATCTACAAAATGTTTTATCTTCTCTATCGGGTTTTTATGTATTCACAAGATGGGGGATTGCTTAACAGTATGCAACACAAGAAAAATCAGTAACCCTTGTTTTTATTTGGTCACAGAGAGGCCAAGATTTACAAAAGTTGTTCGTGATTTTGGATGTCCAATTTGAGATACCTTAAAGCAGCCTGAATTTACAAAGTGCTGTGTTGTCACCCTCTGATAAACTCACCCAATTAAGGTGTGTTGGGCAGCCAAAAATCAAACCAAAGCACTCAAAATCACGAGCTACTGTTGCAAATCTCAGCCAGGGTTGTTATAATTCACTTTTATAGAGCTGTCCCTTTTTAGAGCTGCAACCTTGAAAGTTTGAAATTTCCTCTTTTACCACTAGAGGACTGCCTCTCCTTAGGAAATCAGAATCAGATAAACTAGTTGAGTGGCAGTATGCCCAGTTCGCATTGTACAGTGCCAAAGGATACAATGGACTTACTTATAGTCTTCATAATTCTCACTCTGTCACCTTCATAGGTTACAGTACATATGCAAATGATGTCAACTCATCTGCTATGTGACAGACAATGAGTTAGGGTTGCTATTCAGTGCTGAAGAAGTGCTCTACCCTCACTGTGACCTTTTTGCTTAAACAGATGCAGTGGCTTTATGAATTTGAATTAAATACCACACACTGAAACACTATGTCAGTTCTGGAAAACACTTTGCCAAACCCATAGAAGACGTGGTCAGCTATTTTTTAAAAACTATTTTTAGTTCTTTTCCCATCTAAACATTTAAAAAACAATTATGGTTAATCGAATTTGTGCACCCAATTGTACACCAATGCAGTGACAAAGTATTTAATTAAAAATACACCACTAAATAGTTTTTTCTTTTTTTATATAAAATGATAAATGAAGACTGTTTAATTTATAGATTCTAAATATACATTTAAATTGGATTTTAACAGATGTTAAGAATACACCAACTGGTTGTAAAACCCATTTACTAAGAATCCATAGCCATGCAATAAATATTGTATGTGTTAACTATATTGTTGTTAAAATTAAAATTGATTTTTAATAATATTATTATTGTATTAGTGTTCAGCAACTGTTTAATAGAATCTAAGTTAAATGCATATATCTGGGAATCTTAATTTAGAGAGTTAATTCAAATTGTTTAATTATCAACATCCTAACCCTTCATATAATACGAGTATAATTTATGATGATTGAAACTAAAAAGTTATACACAAAAGAAATTACGGAGATGCTGTTACAAGTAAAGTACATCAGTCATAAAAACACAGACCACTAGGCACTTAAAAATTAATTACACTGATGTGCCATAGCTGACCTGTCATAGCCAATAAGTATGAATTGCTTATTTACAGAAACAGAACTCAGACCAGGCCCAATAATACAAGGAAAACAAGATGACCGTGGTCTGGATCAGGAAGTATTCTCTCTGTGTCAACAGACAACATAAACCCAAGCCCTCTGTCTGACTGCATTAAGCATCTGATTTTCAAGGACTGACTCACTTCATCAATGAAGTCTTTGAGTAAATAATGATCTACTAACCACAATGCTGCTAGCTGTTTGTCCTCCGGCGTAGCATTAGGGCCTGAATGGGTTTTTAGTCTCACAGCATACCTTTAAAAAAGGGGAAAAGCCAGCATTAAGGCCCAATGTGTGTTAACAGGAGACCACCTTACTGTTGGTCAGATCCTCATGGAGCTATGCTGATTTACACCAGTTGAGGATCTGTGCCATTATATTTATTTTTTCAGTTATCACAGATACACTTTGTGCTCTTCAGTTCATGCTTTGGAACCATTCTGTCATTAGCTCTCTCATCGTCCCTGCCTAATTTATTCTCTTCCACCAGCAGTAACTCCCTTGGAATCCATACATTCAGGTGCTACGGGACTCTAGTTCATACATTCAGGGGATCCTGCTTTGGAGAGTTACTGCTCCTTGGTTCCCTCTGTGTAGTCCTTCCAAAATATTCTCCCAACCTGAGGAGCCCCAACTCTTCAGAGTTCACACCAAAAGGCTTCCACAGAATTTGAGAGCAGAAGAGAACATGACATGGAGCCAGTCAGTGCTCCCCTCACGCTGCAAATTTTGAGCTTGTCTGTTCAGTTTTGCTTCTCCAAGCACTGTGCAGCAGAGGGCAGCATACGGCTCACAGCTACTCTGACAGATCATATGACACTCAGTTCAAATTGTTGAAATATGTACAGTAGTAATGTTGAACTTTCAAGAATGTATGTACTATCCAGTGACAAATCAATTCCTGGAAATCTCAATTTCTGGTTTAGTGTCTAAGCAATGGACAAGATTAGTGCAACATACAATACTTCTGGGCTTGCTTCCAGAAGAATACATGTTCCCTGTAATTAGCTGACTGTATTTCATCTTCATCTTTGTTATCAAACTCTAATTCTGACAGCAGTGCAAACACGTTGCGTGTATGATAATCCACACAAACAAATGTCCTGATAAACCAGACTACTTATTTGCACTATGCCTAGCAGGCAGATCATAAACAATTTACTTTGTAACTACTACAAAATCCTAGCTACGTGCATAAACCAAGCTCTAAGCAAAATTCAGGTCCAGCATCAGAACCATAAATAGACTGTAATTAGAGAAGACAAAGCTGACAAAGAAGGGCAGCTATGCTGCTTGTGGTGGTGCAGGTGAGAGAGGGGTGGGAAGAAGTGTGGAAAGTTTTGTAGTGTTGAGTAGAAGGTATTTTATCTTATGTTATTCCTTCTTGTCAGAATCAGCTGGCTGAGCTGGAATACTGCAATTACAGAGCATGAGCAGCGAGCCCAAACGAGGACCACAATACAGCAGAATTGTTTACACAAATGAGAATACGGTTAGATCAGCAGAGAAATTTGGAAGAAAAAAATTTGTTTTAAAAGTTTTGCAGAAGTATGATTTTTAAAAATATTAAACGTTGAAAGTGAATTTAGTGCTGGAGACAGCTGCATGGCTGACTGCTTTGGGGAATGAAATTCTCTATCTAGAGAACAGGTATAAAATGGTCACTGGCCATGCAAATTTTCTCCACCAACATGCCTTAATTCTGTTCCTGATGGACCACTTTTTGGATGAGAGAATAGCTCAGACTCCGTGATGATTCCGTCTTTGCTTTTCTTAGCTGACACTGTCAATAAGGATGCCTGTTAATGCCAGCTATAACAGGGGAAAGGAGTTGTGATGTGGACGCTTGCCCAGCAGAAACTGGATTGTGATTACCAATATATTTCACATAGGCCAACAAACAGCAATGGGACTGTAATGATCTTCAGTCGTTACCAGTCTGGCGTGGATTAGAATTGATGGCCAAATGGTGAAAACTACATAATCACATTATCAACCTCCTTAGGCACTGAGTCCCCTAACTTATGAATATTGACTGTTGTGGGGTTGTTTGTTTTGTTTTTAAAAATATTTTAATCTCTAACTTCTACCCAGGTTTAAAGGCATTCGGGTATGTTCTCCTCCAGGTGTGGAAGAAGCATACTTACACTGAGTAGAAAATATAGCCAAACAGTGGTCTTGTTCCCTACAAGCTTACCTGATCAGTTCAACTGTTTCTGAATACATTGTATAAGGGGATTTAGATTCCATGGGGCCTTGTTCCATAGCATTTCCACATTCAATAAATGATAATGCTGCTTCAGCGTAATCCAGGGCCTTTCCAAATTTCTCCACCTGGCAGATAAAATAAGGACACAGAGAAATACTGGAGTCACCAAACTATGATTACAAATGGTAGCAAAACAAACTATACATAGGAAATGCTGATGGAAGCTGACACAAAATAGATCTTCAAATTCTAAAAGACTTACAAATATTACTGCGAGGAAGCAACACTACAACAAAGAAGAAAGCTAATATCAAGGAAATTTATGACTGAGATTGAGCAAATGTATGACTGAGATTGGATAAAATAACAAAAGCAGCAGCAAGATGGAGAAAAAAGAAACAGAAAAATATAACAACCCAATAGGCATATCTCTTATTATGCTTGTATGTAAATACCATCTTTCAATGCTAAACAAAGACAGCTAACGACTAACCTGTAACTAATAGAAATCAAGAGCATACATTTGAAATAATGTTTTGAGTTCTTGCCTAAGGGCTAGATGAAAATAATCAAGGAAGATAAGATCTAGAAAATGATTGTGAGAATGAACTTTTGCCCAAAATACAAAGTAGACCTGGACCAAACCTGTGAGGTTTTAACAAGTGAAGTTATTCTTAGTTCCTTTTCTTGTCCAGCTTTTGCATACATTTGCACTAGCTGGTTTATGTCAAGATCCAGAAGGAGATATATCAAAAGATTGCAAGAAAGGCTGTCCTTAAGATATTTCCCACCCATTCAGCACTAGGAAACACTGGAGAGTTTACAAGCTAGCCTGTTCTTGTAAGATTTCCTACCTAATTTCTAGACTAAAGAGTTTTAGGTAAGTTTGCACAAGCTTTAGATGAGCAGGTTTTGGATGGATGCATATTCCAACTGCCTAACACTATGGCTACGACTACACTACAAGCTAGGGGTGTGATTCCCAGCTCACACAGATGTACTCATGCTAGTTCTCATCTGAGCTAGCATGCTAAAAATAGTAGCTGTGGTCAGGGCTGGCCATAGGCCAAATAGTGCTCCAGGCGAGGAGAGTCTTCCACGCCCACTCCCCCCACGTACAATTTCACAATTACACAACAAAACAAGGTTCACAACATCGTAGCTGGGTGCTCACTTCACTCCACTTCATTCTTATGTCTCACTGGCAGACTGCTGACGCCCCGCTCCACCCTGCCCCACTTCTTATATAGCCACGAGGGCATGGCTGACAACATTTTAGGAGGTTCGAGGAAAAGGCAGTTCTCAGAAAGTCTGGAAGATTCCATGAGTAACTACAAAGGTCCAGAACACTCTAGGAGGTTAGTGAAAAAGGAATCCACATGTGGAATACCTGACACATTTTATTTCAAACGTTCTGTTTTCTCTTTTGTCGCTAATAATAAAAACAGCTTCCCATGCCTGGTGCCCCCCGAGCCTGGCACCCCAGGCAGTTGCCTGGGTCACCTGCCCCTGAATCCAGCTCTGGCTGTGACAGTACAAGCAGCAGCCATGATGGCACTGTACTAGCCACCCTGAGCATAATCCTGCCTGAACCTTGTGGGTATGTACTCAGGGCAGCTAGCACATGCCACTGCTACCACTCTCCATGCTACTGCCAACCACACTACCCTTCTGTTTTTAGTGTGCTAGCTCAGATGAGAGCCAGGACAAGTATATCTTCATGAGCTGGGACTCACCCCCTTGCTCACAGTGTAGATGTAGCCTGAGGTATTCTGAGGCCTTCACTATAGCTATTGTCTTTCTGTGGAAGGCTCTCAGATACTGCAGTGATACGTGGTAGTATAAAAGCCTAAAAGAGAGAGAGACACACACACATTGTCACAACGAAATTTTTATTCGTTTTAAAGACATTTTAAAGAGTAACAAATATGGAATGAGAATACGAACAAGGCTCCTGGTGAAACATTAAATAACGTGATCAAATACTAATCACTGAGGGTCTCTTCACGGTAGGAGAAAGATGGATAGAATCAGAAAGGTCTAAATTAGAAGAAAGGATGGGAATCCCGAGAGAATTCAGCACATAAGCTAGAGGATTAATGACAAAGAGAGAAAACCTGAGACAGAGAGAGGTTAGAAAAATATAACAACCCAGTCAATAGGTTGCTTATCAGCCACATCAACATTAAGCCAAGAAAAGTAATGATTACTCTGTAACTAAGAAAAATAAAGACCATGACCAAGAACTTAAATAAGGATTTAGGTACCTACTTTAGGCCCCAAGTTTTGAAAAACTTGGCTTGTGAATCCTGAATCTTTCTGAGTTTTTGCCAGAAGAAAATAATTAAGGAGTCTATGGAGAATATAATAATCTAAGGTTCTAGAAAATAACTGTCAGCTAGATTCTGGTCTCATACTAGTGTGAAATCAGAACCAGGTTCAGTACCTTTAAAAGCTGTGCAGGGTTATTTAACAGCAATGATCTCAACTGAAATCCTTCTTTAGTTTCCTCTTCACTGACTTTCTCCTACATATACTCGAGTCTGGCTTCTGCCCTCTCTTCTGCCTGATCTGGGTCACTGTTGACTTTCTCCTAGTAAAGGGTTCATCTCTATTCTCATTACGCTTTATCTACCTGCTGCCTTCAACACAGCTGATCACTCTCTTTCTGTCCTCTTTTGGCTTGCGTGATTGTGCTTGCCACATTTCCCTCCTCTTTTAATTACTGCTCCTGCAGATTCTCCTTCAGTGGCTCCTCAAACTCCCCGTTGCTCTTTCTGTTGTTATCCTGGGGAGTTTGTGTCTTCAGTCCCTCCTTTTCTCTTTCTATATCGGTGGTTTTCAATCCGCAGGGCCTTGAGAACTCAGGTTCTCAATCAGCACACAGCAAGGATCCATGTGCCATTCTCATGGCCATAAAGGTAGTATATATATTGTGTGGATGCAGCTCACATAACACATAGAGAGCTGCATATGCAGCCCACAATGGTAAATAGATTGACAACCACTGCTCTATATACACTCTCTATTGGCTCCCATGATTTCAACCACCACCTTCACGTGGGTGAATCCTAAATCTACCTCTCTGTCCTGACCCCTCCTCTCTTCCATCAGAATCCATGTGATATAAAGGTACTATAAAGCCATTCGTATATTGGATTTATCTAGTTGAAACTTTTGCACAAGGTGAAAGTCTACTTGATTTTATTCATTTCTAAGGAATTGGGCTATGGAATGGTAAATTGGCTCCAATTTATCTTAGGCACTTATATGGCCCCATTGCTGTAGTATCTGAGCTCTTCACAATCTTTTTAATACATTGATCCTTGTGACACTCCTGTGAGGCAGGGAAATGCTATTATCCCGATTTTACAGATGGAAAACTGAAGCACAGAGAAACAAAGTGACTTTCCCAAGGTTATTCCAGAAACCTGTAGAGGAACAGGGAGTTGAACCTGCATCTCCAAAATCCCAGGTTAGTGCCCTACCCGCTGGACTGTCCTTTCAAGCTACGAAACTCCTGGGTCTATTCAATCATTTCTCTAGTCTGCTTACAGAAACACGTGTCAATGTGTCATTTATGGTTCTAGACACTATATTCTGATTTAAGAGTCACTTTGAAATGATATAAATCTGAATGAACCCTGGAAAAGTGCACTAATAAACTCTGGTACACAGCACAACTCTGTCTGAAGTGCTGTTTTCTTGGGATCCTAAATTAGAGGCCTTCTCCTGCTTTCTTGGGCATCTTAGGCTCAGCACAGTTGAGGAAAGTGGACTCCAAGTCATGTTTCATGCCCCCCTGAAGATCTGTCAGAGTGCTGCGTGCTCTGTCCCACCCCTAGCATGCCCCCTTCCCATATTTTCTGAGGCACACCTAGGGAAAGGGAAGAGTGCCTCAGTTCTACATAGAGTCTCAGATTCCCCTTTGTTATAGGAAAACTTTGCCTGCCCTCTTAGAGCAGCCAAAGCCAGGATCAAGAATTTGTTATTGCAATTGTCAGTTGTGTCAAGGTAGTTACTCTGGAGTTACATAGAGGTCTGATAGAGAAATGATTATTTGTGTTGATATTATTTTGGCAGGAGGTATATGTAACAAAAACAGGAGTATTTTGGCCTTGGAGCAATGAGGCTTCATCCACAGTCCTTTGAGATCAATGGGAGTCTTTCCTTTGGCTTCTATGGGCTTTGGACAGGTCCACTGAGCACAGTCCTGGCATATAAAGCCAGTGGCTAGCCAGCTAGCTCTACAGAAAAAAAAACATTTTGGAAATTTCATAGAGTCACTACAGCCCACATTTAAAAAGGCATTGAAGTGTGGTGGCGCTCAGCGTTGCAATGCCCAATTGATTTAGAGCCTAAATCTAATTTTCAAAAGGCATTTAGGTGCTAGGAGCCAAGATCCTACTGACTCCTCAGTGCCTAAATCCCTTTGAAAATGAGATTTAGTTTCCTAAATCAGTTAGGTGCTGCCACACTGAGAACAGCAACATCTAAATACCCTTCAAGAGCTGGGCCCATCTCTACAGTTACTAATTAAAGCAAAGGAATACATGGAAATTTTCATTTATTCAAGAGTTGATCCCAGTAAGCTGTTATGTGTTTAAGTCATAGTTTATTGACACTATGAACACTTGATTAAATAAACACTTCTTAATTTAACAAGCCCAGCCATCCTGATAATGGATTTTATAATTACCCTAGCTACTTTGCACTGATGAAGAAATTGCACTACAAAATAATATGGAACAACATTTCTGCAAAGAAAATGTTCTCACCATTGCATCTGCTTTATGCTTCTTCCGTTTAGCTTCTTGCATAAAGTGATCTGCATTGCGTGGTCTACAAGGGCAGAATAAGAATATATTTTATTATTTTTGAAGAGCAAAACATTTTCAAGTTATATTACCAGTCTCAGACCTGATCTGCAATCATTTTGGCAAAGAAAATGGACCTAACATAGAAACTTGTGTTTTGTGTTTTCAAATTGCTTCTTGTGGAGACAATAGCATTTATGGCTGTTCTCGTTCTTCAGGAGTTAGTAATTCAAAGCAAAAAAAAAATTTAATCACATTTATTTTTATGGACGATATAAACTGCTTCTCAAACTAGTGCAGTTTTGCACTGCAAAACCGACACAGGTAATAAACAGAGCAAGTAAATGAAAATAAATAAATAAGGAAGAAAGTAAAGAGGTCAGATGAAAATTTTTAGATCATATTCAGACACAAGCAAATTCTTTCTGCGTTTACGATGAAAGATGTTTTATGAAATATCCATTCAGCCATGTGCAATACTGAAAATGTGATAAATTTCCTTAATTTTTGCAACCATGTGATACACAATATTCATTTTTTAATATTTGAGAGTCTCATCTGCACTCTGCCCACTAATCCATATTTGCCAGGACTACTTCTAATGTTTCAAATCTCTGAGTAGCTGCAGACAGATATCATTTTATATGCATAAAGACTAGCACTCAAAAGTTAGGGAATGCCAGAATTGAGGCTGCTTGTGTAACCTCAGTTTGGCCTCCTTGTGCTTATGCATTATGATGCAGTCTTTAATTACATGATCTCATGCTATTTTTTCCACAGGACCCTAGCCTCATTTAGTGTATAGGCTGGACCTGCTCTGGGGATGAATCAGGATTGTGTAGTGAAGGAGAGAGTTGCATATGGACCCCTGCTTCATATGCTGCAGAATCTAGAAGGTGTGTCATGAATGAGGCAGGGGCTTGCAGGAAGAGAAAGGATGGTCTCATGGGTAAGGTGCCTGCTGCCCTGGAGAACTGGATTCTATTGCTGTTTCTGCCACAGAGTCCCTGTGTAATGCTGGGCAAGTCACTTAAACCAAACATTTCATGGAGGATCACTAATTGTATCGTTCCTCATTTTCTGGGTGCTTGATTTGAGACCCAGGGGTCTGACTTGTGGAAGTGCTGAGCACTCTCAGCTCCGTTTGAAGTCAATGGGAGCTGTGATTTGAGAATATAAAGTGCTGTGCAATGCTATATAGTCTGAAAAACCAGATCTTAGAGGTCTCAAATTGGGCACCCAGAATAAATGGACACTTTGATCTTTTTGTGCCTCAATCTTCCATTTGGATAACGGGGATAATCATACCCTGTCATCTGACAAAAGTGTTGTGAAAATAAATTAATGTTTGTGAAAACACTCACTATACTATAATGATGGGCACCACAGAAAAGTCCATAAGGAAATTAATAATTCAGTCTTCAGAACAGGGTTTGAATAATGTAATAAGGCATCAGCCCACACATTGAATAAGGATAAAACAAATATTGAATAGCTGCTCATTTAGTGAGCGCTGTCCATCCTGCACACTGAATGAGGCAGGGATAATGTGGAAAAAATAGTATGTGATCACGTCACTAAAGACTGTATCATAATGCAGACACTCAAGTGGACTGAATTAAGGTTGAAAAGGCAACCTGAATTCTGGCATTTCCTATCTTTTGGCAATGTTACTAATGTCTTTTAACATAGTTGTAGTGTGCTGCTTAGAGCTGTCAAGCAAATATCATATGGCACAGCAGCAGATCCAGGTGGTATTCCTGCAGAGATCTTCAAATGTGGGAGCCATGAGTTGATCAGGAAGCTCACTGACCTCTACCTAGAGTTTTGGGAAGAGGAGGCTGTGCCACAGAAATTTAAAGATGCCAATATCATTCACCTATACAAAAGAAAAGGCAATCAGGCCTCCCACAATAACGTTTATGGCATCTTGCTTCTTGCCACTGCAGGAAAATTATTCATTCTACTCAGCTAAACCAGCTAATTGATCAATTTGCAGAGAAGATACTGCCTGAAAGCCAATACGGACTCTGCCCTAGGTGTGGTACTTCAGACATGATCTTTGCACTCCAGAAAGTTCAGGAGAAATGTTGTGAGCAGAATCAAGACCTCTACGTAATTTTTGTTGATCTTACTAAGGCCTTTGACTCTGTGAGTAGACATGGTCTATGGACAGTTCTCTACTAGTGTGGTTGCCGATAGGTTCATCAACATAATTAAATCTTTTCATGCAGGAATGCAGGTTTGTGTCCTTGACGAAGGCTGCTTCTGAGTTCCTTTCACTGTCACAAATGGAGTAAAACAAAGCTGTGTTCTTGTTCTGACATTACTCAGCATCATGTTTGAAGCTGTCTAATAGATGCATTCAGACTGTGGTGTGTGAAGACAAAAGTTATGAAGACAGTCATTTGTGAATTACTGTTTACGCATGACAGTGCTATGGGCTCACAACTTCAGGGATATTCAGTTGCTCATGGATTGCTTTGCATGTGCAGCAAAATGTTTTAGCTTCTCAATCAGCCTAAATGAAGACAGAAGTCATGGTCCAGCCTCAACTGGGAAGTAGTGCAACTACTCCAGTTGTGTCCATTGATGATGTAACACGCAAGGTCGTTGACAAATTTGCTACTTAGGTAGTGTTGTTTCACAAGACACAGTGATTGAGGATGACATTATGAAGCACATTGATGCGGCCATCAATACCTTTGGAAAACTTCAGCCTCATCCCTGGAACAAATACGATGTCATACTGTGAACAAAAATAGATGTTTATTGCATTGTCATCATCAGCGTACGTCTCTATGGCTGCAATACATGGACACAGGCACTGAAGCTTTAATAGTGAGAGCACAGATGAGATGGTGCGGTCCTATGGTCCATATGTCTGACAGTAGAATACCGAAGGCCGTCTTCTATAGAGAACTGCAGACCAGAACTTGTTTTGGGAGCAGACCTAGAAAATGTTGCAAAGTTTCTCTACAGGCCAACCTCTAATCTTGCAATATTGACCCCCAACACCTAGGAGCTCTTACAGCATGACAAGATCTGATTGTAGCAGCTCTGCCACATTGGACCGAAAAGTCTTAGAAAGCTCACAGATTGCGGCAGTCAAGGAGAGACGTGCAAGGCATAAAGCTAAAAGCAGTGCACAATTAATCTACAACTGTTTTCACCTGTGGCACCTGCAGAGAGAGCTGCAGATCTGGAATCGGTCTTGGTCTTTTATCAGGACCCACAATCTGTCAAACTGATAACAAGCAACTCCCTCATCATCACTATCATGTGAGTAATATATATTCCAACCCTCAAAACTTTCCTTAAAAAATAGTTAAAGTTGCTAATTGAAAACAAATATCACATTTTTACACAAACAAGCACTTAGCAGCAAGGACATGAACAGTTAAAAACATTCTAAATCTTATACTGCCCACATAGGTCCTGAGCCTGCAAGCACTTATACACGTGCCTACCTTTATTACCTTGAGTAGTCCCACTGAAATAAATGGTGCTACTCGTGATAGTCTGTCATGACTGCAAAAGAAGGAAAGTGGTGGCTGACAATCTCTGGATTGGAGACCATCACCTGAAGAAGACTCATGATGGTAGTAAAGCAGGTGCATAAGTGCTTCCAGGATCAGGGCCGTAATAAATGAAAAACAATTATTCTTTTCAAGTATAAAGAAATGCATATTTAATCCCAAGACAATACCCTCACTCAGATCCATGGAGTACTGAGTGGTTGTTTCTTTTATTGTATTATTTTTATTATCTTGATTTTAGTATCTAGGTAGCTTCTTTAAAGTAAATAAAGTCCATTTATCTGTATCTGAATATTGATGAAATCATAGCAGAATTTTTGGAAGTCTTCTCGATCCATTGCACACTCAGCAGCTGACTTCCCGGTGAACTGCTCCACACCATCTATCAATTGCTCGTTTGTCATCCCCTACTTTAATGACCCATCACCATTCCTTCCATGATAACTTTTGTGAAGATATTTCCACTTCTATGCCTGATGTGACCAAAGTACATAAGTTTGTGCCTGCTGATTTCCAAGAGCAGAGGCCGCTTCTCTCCAATAGTATTTCTAACATAAGCATTCATCTTCTTTGCCATCCAGGCAATACACAAGAGTCTTTGCCAGTATCACATCTCAAAGGCTTCAGCTTTCCTCTCTGTTAGCAGCATTAGTCTCCCAGGATGCACATCCAGTGTTGCTATGGAAAAAACAAAGCTTTTCTTCAGTCGAACCTTTGTACATTTTGAGATGCCAGCGTTTTTCCAAACTTTCTTTAGGGAGGCTATGGCTGAGCAGGGCCATCCCTAATATTTTTCTGATTTCTTTGTAGCAGAATCCTTGATTGGATATGGTTGATCCCAGCTAATTAAATTAACCTATTGCCTACAACTTGACCATTAATTGTGATATCTGCTTGCATCCTATTGTTATTGACTGTGTCATTTAGTTTTTGTCACATTGGGAGATAGTCCATATTCCTCACTAATTGTTTTTACAGACTCCAACATTCATTGGATTGCATTGATGGCTGCAGCAAAGTGTGATGAATCATCAGTATATCTGAGATCAGTTAAGAGATGTCCACCCATGGAAACAACTATTTCTTCCACTTTAACAAAACCTTGTTTCACATCTTGCTCAGTGGAAAACCACTCTCTGCTGCCCACTGCTGTTTGCTCCATGGTCTGTTGTTGGCAGTAGAGATTTACAATGGGTTCACTGAGATGCTTTGAAATTCCCATGCCTGCCAGTATCTTCCACAGATGGTCAAGTCAGATGTTATCAAATGCTTTGGCATAGGCAATGAAGCACATAATCAATGAGTAAGTACACTCCCTCCAGTTTTCAGTAATATGACATTCACGATTTGATCATGTGTGCCTCATCCCTCTCCGTAAATCAGCTTACTGTGGTAGTTGTAATGCTTTTACAATTCTCTTTATGCAATTCTGAATTATGTAGAACAACGCTTTACTTGTGTGCAATATCAGGGAGATGGTATGATGACTACCGTACTCTTACTTTGGTAAGAGCAGAAAGATTCCCTTTGTCCAGTTCTCTGACCAATTTCTAACCATCCATACACTGTTGCAAATTTTCCAAGAGATCAATACCATGACCAATAACTTTTAGCAATTCTGCTGGAATGTTATCTTCCCCTGGTGCTTTCCCAGGATTCATTTTCATAATAGCGTGCACCACTTCCTCTTGCAAGATTGATGGCTCTGTCTCCTCTTTTCTGCCATCCTGTATTGTAAGAGTATGGCTACACTGCAATAAAGCACCCGCACCTGGCCTGTGTTAGCTGACTTGGGCTCGCATGGTTCAGCCTGCAGGAATATAAAACTTCAGTGAGATGTTTGGGCTCAGGCCTTTCCCCATAAGGAAAGAGTGTCCCAGAAACCAGGTGCCAATTCCAGCCCAAACATCTACACTGCAATTTATAGCCCTGGAGCCAGCCACAGGTTTTTATTGCAGTATAGACATGCCCTGTGTGGCTCTGATGAGGCATACAGATTGGCGTAATAATCTCTCCACCCATGTTTGATATCATCGCCTTCAGTAAGAATTCTGCTCTCATGATCTTTTACTGTGCTTGTTCACAGGGAAAGCTTTTCAGTAAGAAGTCAGACCTATAAGATTTATGATATTCTTAAGCACTCTTTGCTTTTGTTTTTAAGTACCTGGGTTTTGGAAATGGTGTGACAAGTATCTATATTATGGTCACTTAGCAACCTTAATTATTTTTTGAAAAACAGAATGTTTTGGTTTGGGAATTGTCAAGCTGTCTGGAGTGACTCACAAGCATGAGTACCAACCTCAAGGCAGACTGTTACAAAGCAAGTAACAAACCCTAAACTGGTTGTATGCTCTATACTTAGATTTCACCAATTAACCATCAAGTGTGAACTCAAACATTATAGCAGTCTTAACATGTAGTCACAGACAGTCCTCTTGGATACTCAGTCTATCTTGCCACCTAGGTAAACTTGCCTTGGTGACAGATGGTCCCTTACACCAAAAAATCACAATATTCAGGTTACTTTTAGTCCTAAAGGACCAGTCACTTACCCCAGCTCAATTGCACCTCAGATCCTATACCAAAGATAATGCTTATAGCCAATCCTATAATAAACTAACTAAAGACTTATTAACTAAGAAAATGAATGAGAATTATTTACAAGGTTAAAGCAGGTAAATATACACATACAATGAGTTACAGTCTTAGGTTCCAAAAGCTAATAGAAGCTACTGTAATAATATGCAAGTTCTATCAGTCCTCTAGGGCTAACCCAGAACAAACAGCTGGGGATCTCTTGCTTATGCTTAAGAATCTTCATTCCTCAGAGTTCAAGCAACACAGGAACATAGTTCCTTCTCATCAGGGATTTTTTATTCCCTTCTCTCAGAGTTCAAGCTGATGAGATAAGTCTACCTGAACATCTCCTCTTCATGGGTGTTGCGGGGAGCAATCACCAAAGTCTTTGTTCTTTGATGTTTCACAATGGCTCATTTGGTTTCAATGGGCATTCTTTATGGGCAGGACCTATCTTCTGTAGGAAACCAGCATTTCTACATTAATTAATGCTCTTTTCCTGTTTAATGATTTACACAGTTACAAAGGATTACAATGCAAATACTTAAAATAACCTTATGACCTGGGGTACAGATCTTATAAGAAATATTAATACATGCAGTATCCTACAAGTAACGTAGCTTGTGTATCTCCCATCAATATACTTACATTGACAAACCATGGTGTCTTTGGGGTGCTTTGTTGATGAAAGATGCCCTCCCACAGATGCAGCCTTACTCCTTTTGGGGAGGTATACTAATTGATTCGACTGGAGAGAGCTCTTCAATTGACTGAGTGGGCACTCAATTGATGCCGCTGAATCAATCCCTCCTGCTTCAATAGTGTAGACATATCCTCAGTGTTCAGTGAGGTCTATGGGCCTTGGCATGAGCTGGCATCTGGTCTAGCAGCATTACAGGAATTTCCCAAGTCTTTTTTTTTTTTTTTTAAATATTTTTCCTTTTTTTCCTTTTATGTAGCTCAGTGAAGACGTAGATTTAAAATTTTTATGTCAGGAGGAGGGGATGATTCAAAAAGCTGCCACTGACAATAACAGGAGTGGTTTTGGATCCATAATTGCTATTGAAACTAACAGAAACAACACTGAGGCCCTCCCCACCCAATTAATCACTTTACTTAATTTCTTAATAAAGAAATGTTGCAATGTGGTAATAAATTTGTTTAGCCTGTTTCCTTCAAATGTAGTTGGGTGCATACATTTTCCAGGAGATTTAACTATAACTTAGAAGGATAATAGTGAGCTTGTTTTGAGATAAAAGGAAACTAAAGTAATGTCAGATGTCAAATTTGACATCAAGGTAATTTTTAATTACCTATGACTCAAAAATATGTGACAAATTTTCTTCAAATTTAGCAGAGCCTTTGATTATTGAGTAAACTAGCAATTTTCAAAGATATAGGTAGGTTAAAAATGTTTTGTAATAGGAACTGGGTGCAATTTTAATTATGGAAAGGAGAGTCTACCACTTTTCCATAATAACAATAAAATGAAAAAGAAAAAAAGAACATCTTACTTCAAAATGTTTCTTTTTGTCCCCTTCAATGGGGAATTTCATCTCAGATTTACAATGGTCCTTTTCCCAAAATAGCAGGGCTGAACTAATGACAGTTTTAAATTCCAATACCTCTCAGTCCAACACAGCTAAAAAATCCTCCTGTGCCCATTGAGATCCCCAGACTGTCCTAATGTGTGTCAAATCCTCATCGCTGGAGATTTTAAAGATAAGGTTACAAAAACACCAGTCAGCGTTGGTCTACATGTACTGAATCCTGCCTCAGCGTATGTGGATGGATCAGATGACCTCTTGAGGTCCCTTCCAGCCCTAGATTTCTATAGTTCTAAGAAACAAAATATGTGATAACAAGTCATGGCAGATGTTTGGATTTATCACCTTTGTCACTTCCAAGATCATTCCAAACTCATGTCATGAAAACTTTTCTCCAACTGCACTCCACTATGCATATTCTCTTTGCCTGTATAATGTGTTTGTAACGTAAGCATTAACACGAGACATGCATTATTTAAGGAATAATCTCCATCTTTGCAGGTTCTGCCATGATGCACTGAGCCAAAGGGCTTGTCCACACCATGGATGATGCACACTATGGGAGTGCGATTTCTAAAACACACTAACATGTTGCTTATTAATTGATTTGTACAGGCTCTGCTGGTGCGCACTAAAGGTACCCTCGTAAGCTTTAATATAGTGCTGTTTCAAACAGCACTATATTAAAGCAGCACTATGTTGAAGCACACCTTAGACAACTTAATTATTCAGCATCTCAGATGATGCATATGATTACCTGTGAAATTCACAACAGAGGATGTTAAAAGTTTTCTAGTACTACAGACTATTGCGATATAATGATTTTGAATTTGTACATCTTCTAAGATCTTTTACATTTACCTAAACTTTCTCTATAACTGAGTGTCTCCAATGAGATTTGTGGTAATATCAGTTTTTGTGGTAATCTCAGACAATTCACTTTTTATTCCCATAGACTCTCTTTATTTTCCTACATAGAATAAACTTCCTTTTATTTAAGCAATATTTGAGTTGTTGCTTGTTTTCGATGTTATTGTTGTGAAGTAAGAAATCCTTTGATCTCTGAGGAGAAATAAAAGGATGTTCTGGGCTCCAAACCACCTTGGATTCTTAGCCTAAGGTCTGCCCCTGGGGTTCTCTTGCAGGAGGTGCTCGTGGTTTTGCTCGCATAACAGCATGGGAAAAACTGAAAGAGCAGGTTCAGGGAGGCAATTATTTAGGGCTAAAGTGGCAGGAGGTATTAGTCTGCTTAATGAATTGGGGTGGAGAGTGAGTACCAGAAATGGCAGTTCTGTAAAGTTAGTTCACAGTCTCCTGGTTTTCAGTGGGTTAGGCCTGATTATCCTTACTTACACTGGTATATCTCCATTGACCTCAGTGATGTTACTCCAGATTTACACCAACATAAGTAAGAATAAAATTGGCTCTGTTTTTTAACAGAAGTGTGACTTCAATCTGTGTGTATAATTAACTTTCTGACATCTATTTACAACCTTACCTGTACATTAAACATTTTTTGTTTCTGACTATCTCAATACTGACATGGCTATGCACTCCTTCGGCAAAGCAGAGCTGAGTTACAATACAGACCATATCTCTCACATAGCTCTTTAAAAGGCAATAGAAAGACTGTTAAGCACCAGAGCCCACTCAGAAACCTGGGTGAATTCTTGTTGGGATGAGCTGGGATAATGAGCCATTATATGAAACCAGCTCCTCCTGAGGAGAATTTACCCAACTATACTGATTGGGGAGCGCCATCCAGTGCAGCTGGAACCAGTTCAACACATTCTCAGTCACATCTAGCTAATCACCTAGGCAGTGCCATAGAATCCAGCCATTTACAGAATAAAAAATCCTCACTGATAGTTCTCATAGTACAACAAGGACAGGCTTCTTTTTCCACAGTGGTATGCAGATCATTCATGACTTTGACAAGGGCAGCCTCAGTACCATGGCTGTGGCTGAATCCTGGATGAAATTTACCAAACAATTCACTACTGTCCAGAAGTTCTTTCTCTTGCATTACCACCATTTTCTCTAGAAACTTGTCAAAAGCCAGCAGGAAATACAGTTTGTCCATTACTTGTTACGTTGCACATGATCACAGCATGAGGTGGCATAGCTTCAGGCATGAAAATCACTCTCCTTTAATAGCAACCTTTTAGAATTTCCAGACTGCTGAGGTCCTAAGAATGGTGTTACTATCCACGTGAAATGGACCTTTGTGTGTGTGTGTGTTTCTCTGTGTCTATGTACCGTGTATATGTGCCTGATTACAATGAGTCTGAGAACCTAACTTTACTATCTCAGTCATCTGCTATCTTCCCTGAATTATATTTAGTCTAGCACATAATTTAGCAAAAGAAATGTAAATGTATGCAGTCAAAAATGAATCAAAGCACATTGATAAAAGCATTACTTCATAAAATAATCGAACAGTATTTACCTAAAACAACTTCTGCAGAAGTCAACATCATTGTATTTACCAAGTATTTCATAGCTTAGATTCCAATATACAATTTTAATTACAACTGCATTCAAACACACATTTTCATTTATTTTTTATATATCATATAGTTTTCTGTTTCACTTCCATAATTTACCATTTGTTCATTATTTCTTGCTGTGTCTGGTGCTTTGAGGATACATTAAAAAAGACAGTAAAAGTTCAATTAATCATCAAAACTGTAGCCAAGTGCATATTTTAATGTGCTTCAGAGATAACATTACTGATGTATTATAAAAACCAAACTAGTACTTCCACAACATAAAAGAATGGCATGTAATAAAAGCAACTTAGATCATAATTCTACACGCAAAGCCAGATTCACCATAGGGTTGTGTACTTTGTAACCCAGGCACTCAAGAGGATGGTGGTGCTGGAGGGGAGAGTCATACCTGCCCCACGCTGCAAGAAAGTGTGGGCAAGGAGGGCATTTTAAAGATCTAATCAGGGCTAAATGGAATCCATCAGTAGAAGCTGGACTAGTCTTATCCCTCCTAGCCCATCCCCAACCATTTTTGCGGCTGCACCAGCAAACCCCGAACCCTTTAGGTAGACTGCACCACTGCACTCCTACTCCGGAAGGACTTTAAGAAAAAGACGATGATCACATAAAGACAAATGAAAAAGTTCAACAGCTTAGCATAAATGTGAGGAGGACTACTCACTGTTTGTGAGCAGCTGATAAGGAGCAGCATCTCTGTAATCCTTTCAATTGACAGAGCTCACAGGCATTCAAGGAGAAATATGGCTGTTTCCAGAATGATAGGAATGAGGACTCTTACACTAGCATTGGATCTAGGCCAGGAGCAGTGGAAGAGAACACTCAGGTATCATTGTGATGGGCATAAAATAAAAACCTAGCTAGATAGGACAGGCAGATAGTTTAGATGCCCTTAGGGGAAGCTGTCAATGCAAAAACCAAAACACAAATAAAGATTGGTACCTAATTTGAATATAATGAAATATAAGTTGTGATTCCTACCCTAATAGAAATGGTAAAGAAACAAAACCAATAATATTAGTGATGAAAAATTTCAGAGATAGTAATACATCGAAAGGGTCAAAATTCACTACAAATTTCTGGCCAGGTTCCAGATCAGTAGCTTAAAGATACTTGAATGAAAATTATAGTCAGGTTCCAAACTGTATGGACAGAGGGTGTGTGTATAAGGCCTGGTCTACACTACAAACTTATACTGTTATAACTATGTTGCTCTAAGGGTGTGAAAAATCCATCATCCAGAGAGATGTAGTTATAGCAACCCAATGCCCACATAGATAGCACTGCTGGTGGGAGAGCTTCTCCCGTTGACATAGCTATTGCCTCTCAGGAAGGTGGATTAACTACACCGATGGGAGAGCTCTCCCCCTGTAGGCTTAGAGCATCTTCATTAAAACGCAACAGTGGTTCAGCCACAATGTTTTAAGTGTAGATGTGCCCTAAGATTGAGGAGGACTGAGAAAATATTAGCAGTGGATACCTGAGCTCGTGTTAGAAGCATAGAGGAGAAATCATTAAATTATTTGCATCTGAGTTGCAAATGATTCTGTTTTTGAGGCCAGGAAACTGTAGCTAGTCTGATACCTGCACTACGTGGTTGGGATGTTGGTTTTTCATTGAAAGCCTAAACACAAAAAGGTGTAATATACGGCCTTATCTACCCTGGCGTTTTTAAGCCACCAATGTGGCCATATCAGTGCAAATAAATCAAGCCTGAATTTTTTTTTTCACTGAGGCCAATTTATGTCTCTCTTGCAGTGTAAAGGAACCTTAAGACTAAGGGTATGTCTACACTGACAGTGGCAAAGTCGCCACTGTCAGATCGACCTATCTGGATCGACGGAGTGGCCAGTGTTGACCCGCTCAGTCGATCCAGAAGTCGACACAGTAAAACCACCTCCTCAAGTGGCGTAGCGCTGTGTCGAGGGTACGCGGTTCCCGTCAGCACAGTGCAGTGAAGACACCGTGCAGAAGGGAAGCACAGCAGTCGACAGGAGTTACTCAAGCTACTCTGCGTAGCTTGCGTAACTCCCGCTGACTGCTGCTAAATCTCCCGGCTACTGCAGACCAGGGCTGAATGAGAATCAAGCCCCTGGGGAGAAGCACCACACTGGTGTAAACTGTGACTTGCACCAGTGCAGCTAATACCCTGGGGCTTAACCCAGGGCTAAAGCTGTAATGTAGACAAGGCCTAAGCTTTGCTGATGCTTTTGCTATCTTATCCAATCTGTTCAAGTTCAACAGGAGCTAAGTATATATTATTGGCAACATACACTAGGAAAGAATATTCTGGATCTTCTTCCACTCATCTCTTTTCCCTGCTAGGAATTAATTCACTCCAGTGGCTCTATTCTACTGTCAGGGTATTCAAGTAACTCCCAATGACTTAGCTGGAAGTTACTTATATCTTGCCTCTGGAGAACAACTGGATCCTAGAAGCTGAAACTCTTCTTGACAGCCTGAAAGCTCGTACACAGTTCTACAATGTCAAGACGTTGTGGGAGATTGTGTTTATGAAACAAATCAAATGGCCCCTTCAACTAAACAAAATGAATCCATTTTAATCACAAAATAACATAACCCTGTTATACATGGGTACATCTACACTGGGATAAAAGCCAGTGGCACGGCTGCGGCTGGTCTGGGTCAGCTGACTCAGGCTTGTGGGGCTTGGGCTGCAGGGCTATAAAATTGCAATGTAGATGTTCAGGCTTGGACTGATGGCCAGACTCTGAGACCCTGCAAGGGCCCAAGCCAAGCCTGGGCCACTGCACTCTGAACTGAGCCCCACCGTACCACTACCCAAATGTTTTGATGGGAATTGCCAGAAATTCAGGGTTTTTTTGAACCAACGTCCTCTCCTTTTCTGGCCCACCCTCGAATATATCTCACTGATCAGGCCAAGGTACGACTGATGATTAGTCTGGTAGGCAGAGAAGCATTGGATTGGGCCTCCCAACACCAAACTGGTTGGCAATGAACTTGTATAAGTCTTGGGTAGCCAGTTTCAAGATGGCTGTAGCAACCAACTTCTGGATTGGCAAGGGTGCCCTCATGCTTGTGTTTACCCTGGAGGGTCGGGGCAAGCTACTCAGAAAGGTCTAAAAATGTAGCTTTCCTCATGGGAAAGTTCTGGACCCATTGCTGGTCTTCCCAGGTCTGCATGACAATGTGATCCCACCAGTCCATGCTCATGGCCCTGTGCCAGAAGCACTGGTTTATGTAGGGGGCATCAGCTGCTACACTGAGTGTAATGAGCAGCATCAGACTCTGTGAGTCTGCCATGCCAAGGTACTCTTCCTCCTCTGCTTCTTTGTCTTTGTGCTCCTCCTGCTCCATCCAAAGCACTCTCAGGTGCCTTTGCTGGGTAAGAAAATGCCGTTGAAATGTCATCCAGCGCCTTACAGAAGCTCTGTCCGTTTCCTGACACAGGAGTGACAGTGCAAGCAAGAGAACTTCTTGAAAAGGTGTCTCCTCCATGCTGGCGAGCTGTACAAACTTCCTATAATGTGCAGGGTAGGCTGTAAAGCTTTCCCACAGTGCACCACACTCAAAGGGCTAGAGTGGACAGATTTTAGGAGGATGCTAGGGAGTCTGGGATATGTTTGGTTTGCCTCAGTCTGTCTGCTGCCATGTGAATGCCAGAGCCCTCCACTGGTTCAAAGTGGATTAGAAAATTCTTAATGTAGGGTTAAGAATCAGTGTAGACACTCAAGCCCCAGTATCTCTAACACACATCAGCTGACTCGAGTCTCACTAACCCTAGGCTTACGTTGCAGTGTAGACATGCCCTCAGTGTTATTACACAGCCTCTAAAATTCTTTATACAGTAGTATAAGATTTAAATGGCTAAAAAATCCTGTACATCTAACTAAAGTACACAAACTGGGAAACAGTAACCCTGTATATCCCTTATATGTCATTTGTATGCCTGAGGTGTCAGATTCCTAGATTCCAAGGCCAGAAGGGACCAATGTGATCATCTAGTCTGACCTCTTGAATAACATAGGCCACAGAACATCCCAAAATAATTCCTAAAGCATGTCTTGAAGCATATTCAGAACAGGCAGTAAAACAATGGAAACCATGGAAAGCAGAATTTTGCATGCCATTTTAAATGCTTCAATTTATGTACATACAGATTCCACAACAGGTACTCTGCTAAACAAGATACTTTTCACTGACCTACTTGTGATTCAATTTATCATTAGATACAACTGTTTTCAATGATCTGAAGAAAACAGGTTGGGAACAAATTGAAGAGGTCTTGAGTGGTTGAAACAAATTAAAGTGGTTGTTTTAAATTGAACATGTGGATTTAGTCTCTTCATACTATATCTGATTAAAACAGAGACTATAGTCCAAGATTGGATGACTGTAATTCAGATCTTCATGCTTTAATAACTTATATTTTCTCTGGGCATAATTTTGAAATAAATGCTGTCATTGGGGTTACTACAGAATTTTAAGTCCACTGTACTGCATTTCTTCAACTATTACAAAATTTTGGCTGCCAACTTTAATTTGATCTTTCTGATGTGAGAGTCAATTTTGTACATTTGCAATCAGTCTAATCCACCTCAGTGACTTCCCTACATACTAATTTGGGATCCAAGGTCAAGGGCTTCTGGTGATACACTGGCTATGTCTACAGTGACAGCGGCAAATTCGCCACCATCAGATTGATTTATCTGGTTTGATTGAGTGGCAGTGAAGACCTGCTCAATTGATCCAGAAGGCAATGTAATAAAACCACTTCCCCAAAAAGCATAGTGCTGCATTGATGGGTATGCATTTCCCATTGGCACAGCACAGTGGAGATGGAGTGCTAAATGGAAATTACAAAGTCAACAGGAGTTAATGCAAACTACTCTGTGTAGTTTACGTAACTCCCGTTGAGTGCCACTGAATTTTGCCAGCAGTGTTGACCAGGCCAGACACAGGGCTCAGATGATAAGTGTAGAAATCCTTTACTTAGAAACAGTAACTGCCTACTGTACTATTTTTAAGGGCAAAATTAAGATATATTTGATTTCTGTGGCTTATCTAATTCAGCGTTTTAGATTGCTTTTATTTTTTTATTTTTTATGGGCTGCAAATTGCTTAGGGACACACTGCATGAAAGGCACTACACAGGAACAGTTTTTATTGTCTCACTCTCTCTGAAAAGGTTAAGCAGTTTTACTGCAGATGTCTGCCAGAAAAATCACATGTATCACTAATGGAGGAAGCAAGTGATAAAAGCCTCTGAGTTGACAGAGATAGTGAAAAAAGCAGTTTTAGCTCCTGTGACAGTATTCTGAAAAAAACACTGTTCCTTATCAGCAGGTTGAGGAAGCATCAGGCTGAGGTACAACAGTTGTATTGTAAGTGTTTCTGATTGCATTTTGTCTTCTAATCCATACTGATGAGCTTTTGACTGGGGAAAAGCTGTCTAGGGAGGCTGTTGCAATTTACACAGAATCTCACCCCTTGTATCTAGAAAGCTAAATATAACAAGATCTGGTCATTACAAGGCAACATGTCTGTTTGAACCAATGGGAATTTAAGCTTTATTTTGATATACCTTGAAAAACAGCCTACCTTGAAAAACAAATTACCTTGAACTACCTTGAAAAACGAACAACAATTTTAAATCCTTTAAATGAGAGAGGACTGCAAACTGGAGACATTTTTCTAAATCCACTGAACTTTAAGGAGATATGGGGGATTTGGATAAACAGGGTCAAACTCAAACCCTTTTGGTTTTGATTTTACAATACCAAACCCAGCACAATTCTTAATTTTTCCTCTTTGTGAATATAAATAGCAAGTGACTTTGTTAAAAAACAAAATGAAACAACACAACACACAAATATATGGATACAAATATATTTTAGGTTCAAGAAACAAAACAAAATGACCCTCTTCCCAAACTTGATGTTGTACATTGCTGGTTCAGTGTTTGGATAATTAGATGTGTAACTTGTAGGAACAGTAACAGGAGTTATACAATATGTCCAATCTACAATGTAATGTGCTGAAAATGTATCCTACTATGATGGCCCTGTCTGAGCGTCTGCGGGGCAATATTTCTTTTTATTTCATAAAACATTAACACTTACATTGCTTTTTTAAAAAGGCATCTGTACTTACATATCATCAAAGATGAGCTTCGTTCTTCTGCAGTCTTTGTGTGCACTGGATAAAGATGGCCAAGGCTCTGTTTGGGACTGTGACTTGTTGCAGAGAACATTTTCTGAATTGATGTGGACTGCTTTCTAGAAAACAAACAATACAGAACACATTGAGAAATTGACCACTGAGTTGGAAAAAGCAAATAATAAACTACGGAAGTTTGTCTGCATTGTGCTGTAAATTGCAAGTTAGTTTGCTCACTATTTCAACAGGGAGTACACATAACTAGCTTGTCACTGATAGCCACAAATTCACAGATATTGCTCACAGCTCTTGGTAAAGGGCTTTAGAATTTCAAGGTGATATGCAGAAGAAACAAAACAGAATTATTAGTTACTAGCTGAAGGAATATAACATTATGAGTGTAGTTATTAAATCATAAATCAGTTGTGGTTATTCTGCATGTGAAGCCACATTTCAATGTCCAGACTGCTTGGGTATTTTGTTGTCATAGTAACTTTCCACCATTCTTATTTGACAATAATTGCAACAAAACAAAATTCCTTCTGCTTCAGACAAGAGAAGAAAATGGAATGAAGGTTTCAACAAAAACCACCACTTAGTGCCTTGCATTCTCTGTAAGTAATCCACAGGATCACTTGGTCATGACAGTTAGGCACCAGATGGGCAGATTTGCTAAAACAAAGCCAACCTTGACATCTAAAGTTCATGAGCTCTCATCTTCTATATACATCAGTTCAATAGGATAGTTTTCAGATGAATAACCAGATGCATAAGAATTTTGTTTTACGAATTATTAAGATGTTGGCCAAATGGAGCATTGCCAGGCTTTGCAGAAAATCGGAGTGGAATGCATTAGATAAGGGTATGGATCATAATGCAATCACTTTTTACTTTTAATTTCTAACACCTTCTTCTTTGAAGGAATTTAAATTATCTGGCAGATATCAAATAATCGTAACTCTGAATGAGTTCATAAACCAATCTTCTAAACTTAAGTATTTAAAAATGTACATTTACTTCATGATGAAAAAGAAATCAGTCAGTCTAATATGTGAAAAACGCCTTTTCAGGGCCTGTTATATATCCTATTTTTCAAATACTTAATTTTATTTATTTCTTTTCATTAAGTGTATTTGTGACAGGCTTTAGGAACAACATTTAGAACAACTTAAGAACATTTAATTTAGAACAACATATTTAAAACAAAATCTCTCAAAACTAGATCAGAAATAGTTACATTTTCTCCCCACCTCATGCTACCACAGACCGCTCAGATGTGTTCCAAAAAATGGAACAGGTGTGCACCAAAGCTATTATTGAGTCCATGATTATTATTAATTTTGGAGAGGTATTGGTGGGAAGTCGATGCATGGAGAGTGCCTATTCCCCTTTCCCATACACAGATCCTCACTCTGAGGAGGAGCCTTTGATGGAAGGGAACGAATGATGCAGCAAGATAACTCTTTATTGCCCCCCATGGGTGAAGCTTCCTGGTTTGCATTGGTTTTCTCCACAAAGGAAATTGGGGTGAGCTTCCTGGTTTAGAAGTTCCGTTGTTCATTGGACTGATCTTGCATTCACTCCTAAGACTCCTGTTTTGGGAGCACTAGATATTTAAGAAAGGCAGGATTGTATCCTTGCCTATTTTGCCACCTCTGTCAATTTCATGCCCACGTCTGTACATTTATTGGAAATATATTTATGAGGAAAACTATTTCAGGCATACAAACACACACAATTCCTGCAAAACAGTTCAGAATGCCAAGATCAGCAGCATATTTATCTTGCAAACTTATCTATGTTTACAGACATCTGAGTGGCAAAACATGAAATTCCTTACTTTTTGCCTTTGTTGTGTACTTACCTGCTCTATGGATTTTCCCCCGCCCCCTTTTTTCAGGTCATTTCTATGCCAGTTATGTCTTACCATATCCCAAATGGAAAAATCTTACTCAATGGGACATTCAATATCATGTTTCTTTCCATGGTAATATCAAGGGCTGTATGTGCAGTAATACAAAGAGAAGAAAATTCAGACCGGTTTTATACTTTGATCAATGACATAAACTTACATTGAAGTCTGCAGGATGTGGCTGTGGCTGGCTTTCACTCTTATGTTTTTTGCTGGAGGACATGGAAGGTAGTAGACTGTTGCCATTAGGTCTACTGGAAGAAGTTAAATCATCGTTGCAGTATTTGTGTTTTGATGCATCAGAGAGGGGTGAGGTGGGTGAGCGAAGCATTTTCTCATTTTTATTTATTGGTATTGCCAAGCTGGAAATGGAAATTACAGTAATGGAGTGTCACAAAGCTGGCTTTGAGAAAGGTAAATGTTTTATATATTACCAAAACTTTGAATTTAAAACCTGCTGGCAGGATGAAGTCTATTGATGTCTGGAAACAACTTTACAGTATCAGAACCAAAAGTTCATTTACAAATTTGGATCATGTTTCTTCTCTTTCACTCCAGGGTCAATTGCCATTCGGGGGTTACTAGAAAGTCTATGTCAGAGTACTTGAAAAAATAAGGAGATAAATGGGCAATTGCTCACTGTCTTTTAAGGGTAAGTTGGAGAAGAATATGAGGCTCTAAAGTGTAAGTTTCGGTTATGGAGTCCTATTTCACAATAACAGGTGACAATTTATAAGCCACAGCAATAAAACCATATGTGAATTAAACAGGGAATGTGCTAGAAGATAATTAGGATGTCTCTGTACTCAGTGACCAGGCTTTGGTAATTTAATTTATTAATTTTGGTGCAGGTTCTGAAAACAAAGAAATATGTGCTAGTGTAACAGACAAAGAAAAGTATGCACACAATGGAAACAAATAAATGTGTATTGCTGCATCTTCTAAAAGGGAAGCCTGCATTACAGAAGCCATTTGTGGTTTTTAGTTCATTTTAGAGAAGCCACAGATAGGAAAAGCAAAGCCGGTAGTAACAGTATCAATAAACTGTAAAGAAACTTTTCATGTGTTAATTTGAAGAAAACACTTAACTGAAAATTTAAAGTAACACAGAGTATAGACATTTTTAGGGGAAATAATTTTGCACTGATTCTAAATTTGTGATTAAGAGTAGACATAATATTGTAACGCAATGCATTTCCCTGCCACATATTAGTCCAGTCTATTCCTCTGTAGGGTTATTTTTCACTTCTTTATAGGTACAGCATCAGACAGTACACCCTTAATATAGCTGCAAAATGAATATGATACAAAATACACATTGTGTCACCACATCATTTCATAGAACAGAACTAATTAAATGTTCAGCTATCAAACTCTTGTTCATTTATCTTACTAGTCTTTGAAAACTTGAGGTGGCAGAAGCCATAGCTCATTATTTTAAACTTTTTAAACCTTCATGGGTTCTATAAGGCAGTACTTTTAAAGTGTGGCTAAAGGATTTTTCTTTTAAATGACCGACACTTTTTATGAAAGAGAAAGTCAAGGCGAGTAAATGGCCAACAGTGATTTTTTGTACGAAAAAGGATTTTAATGTTAATTTTGAATATTTAGGAGCCCCTTGCTGATGCTCCACCTTTATTTCCTTTTGTCAAATAGAAGCTTTGCCTTGGTCAGCTAGGTTCATACATCATTATCAGGGGATGGGACTACAGTAGCCTGAAGAAGCTGTTACTGTTTTGAAGTGCAACAGCACTAGGAAGGACTGTCAAGGGGTTAGGATACTAGCATGGAACTCAGGATGATCTGCATTCAGTTCTCTGCTGCATGAGTTTGGGCAGGCCACACAGTCTTGTTGTGCCTCAGTTCCGCATCTGTAAAACGGGGATAATGGCACCACTCAGCTCACAGGGATGTTTTGAGGATAAATACATTATCCTCAAGGATTAGGAGGTGTTACGGTAATAGAAGGCATGTAAATACCATGGAGGGAAGAAGGGAAAGGAGATTTGGAGGGAAAAAGGAGCATTTAAGAACTTATTTGTTGTCTTTTCAATATACGACTGCTATTGTAAACTCTGCATGCATTACATTTGACACACATTCTCTCTATTCTAGGAGGTGTGGAATTAACCCTAAGAAAAAAATGACTCAAACAGTACTAAACATGTCAAACTATGATGATCATTTTGAGAAGTGATATAAAATGTATGATACTTTGGTAACAGGAATAGTATATGTACATCCAATCACCACAACAAAATACACTACTACCTATATTATTTTTACTTTATGTAACATATGTGAGTTAGATGAAGACAGAGAAACTGAATGCATATTTTTGAATATGCAAAACATATCTGAGGTTTTTCCTTTGCATTTATTCAATATTAGAAATATGAGTTGTTCAGATCCTACAGTGAGGAACATAGGAGAAATACCTACGCATAAATAAATACAACAAATATTAATTATTGTTTAATATTAGAAGTTATATAAATTACAAGGTAGCTCTATACTTGGAACTTGCACTATAAAACATAACAGAAAGGGATTTTTTCATATATCGATGACTTGCATGTATTAAGCAGCATGCAACTGAACTCTAAGAAGATACATGACTCAAATTGCTTGCTGGCAATCTCTGAAGAAACTGGGCATGATTGATATGACAGATTGATAGCATGACTGTTTGCAAAAATCTCTGCAAGCAGAGAGGTGGATTTTCATCACTCAATTCATGCTTTTGCATCCTTAGAAATTTGGCTATTTTTATAGTCACACAAAGTTGTGTGTCCTAAAAATACCTAATAATATGGAAAATAACTTGCCTGTAATCTTTAGATTCTCTGGTCCTTAATGTATTCAAGAATTGAGAATTCCAGGCATCAATTCCAGCAGTTTTCTTCACTTTTTCCTCAGAGTACATGGATTAATTATTATATTTAAACTGAGATATATAAGCAAGCTCTAATTTTGAAACTCCTAACAATGTGTCAGAGGTAAAAGGACTAAGGATGGTATTCTAATTGAATTGATGCCCAGAACATAATGCCTAGGAATACAATAAAGTCTCAGTTTATCATCCTGTTGTTGCTATAATTAATTAATCCAGGATCCAAACACTTGGAACTCACAGCTTCTTCATGTAACAGAACAAAAATATTAGTATATAAATATGTAGGAGCAACTAATTCATTCATTAAACCAACCAAAAAAAATACATTGGGATAATTTTTACATAGAAAAGATGATAATTAAAAAAATCTATTCCATTAAATGCCAAATGACACATTGCATTACAATTCACTTAGTGGTAGAGACTGAATTGTAAATAATAAGGAAAATGCATACCTATGTTCATTCATGTTGCAATGATTTGTTGTTGAAATACCTTGGCCAGAAGCAATTAATCGTGAAGAACACTCTCGTTCTAAATGAGTCTTCTTGATCTCCCTGTCCTCTTCTTCATTTTCACACTGAATGAAAAGAAAAATGATCATCTATTGAATTTTGTAGGTGACACAAGTCCTATGTACAGAAGCAAAAGATGGTCGGGTATTACAGGAAATTAGGGTATTTTGGTGTATTCTCGTATAAACTATTATTATTTAATTTTATTTATATAGTTCACAGACTAATCAGCCATAAAGCAAGACAGTTCACTGTCCTGAAATGTTTAAAATCTTAATAGACAACCTACAAGCAAAGGAGTAGGAAAGAAAATGTGGAACTTTTTAAACCATTTCCCTCCTTCATTTCTAGACATTATCCTTTTATGTCCCCTTTTTTGTCCATTTTCTCTACATCTCTTCCTCAATCCCACATCTGGTTTCCTTTCATTCTTGCCTTTCTTTTGCCTACATGGGTCCCATGTCCCTTATCACTGATTCATAATCTGAGTTCCAAAGCCCTACTCTCTCTCTCCACTATAGGGTCCCCCTAGACACTGTTATTGCTTCCCTTCCCTCCTCGGAACCCCATATCCACTTCCATTATTAGCACTGATCCAATCTCCAAGGGTGATTGAGTTCTTCCTGTTACCCATTGGGCAAGCTTCATTTATTGCTTTGTTACAGGCAACAGCATCTGACTGTCTTCATATTACCATCAAGGCTGCTTTCACAGGATTATTATTGTGTCAATTGTTTGGCTCTCATTCTTTAAGAATGGCGATCATCCTACATCTTCACTGCATACTATGTGGTCATGTCTCTAGTTTATCCATGGTTGTAGGGAAATGGTGGTGGTTGCAGTGGTAAAGCCTGTTCTGCTTATGCCACTATGCCTGCTGTACCCTTATGACGTTTATTCTGCTTTTTCATTGTGCCCTTCTGTCTTCTGTTGGGTGTACAGCATGGCAATATCACATTTATTCTTCCATAGTGGCACCTCTACACTTTTGTTTCTGCCACTCCTTGACCATTCTTGGTCACTCTCCCATGATTATTGCATGCTACCTCCTGGGCACTGCAAACTGGATGAAATGCAGACATTCCTCTGAAATAGTGGGTCTCTCTGTGTGATGCTGGTGTTGTGTTCCGAATGACTCATAAAGGAAATGTAAAACTGGTCTAACTGGGCAGATTGGGATTCCCACAGTATGGGGAAATCCTGAACTGGTGTAAAGCTGGTGCATTTCTGCAGTGTAGGGAATGTATGTAAATCATGGCTGCGGGACAGGTGTAACCAGAGAGCTACTGCAGAAGAGCTGTGTGTGGAGCGTTTGCAGAATTGGGCCCTTTGTCTTGAGCTGTCGCATAGATGCTCGCTCTACCTCCCTTCTCCCCGACACAGATAGTGAAGACATGATTCTGGCTTTGATTACATAGCTGCATACACTTCATTTCCTGATTTAGGTATCATCTTCAGAGATTCAAATTTTGAAAAAATCCTAATAAAGGATTTCATGAGGGAAGAAATACAAAGTGCAAGCTGAAAATGCACTCTGGCATCTGAGAGGACCCCTGCTGGCTAGAAGTTTTACTTCTCCTTTTCAATGCTTTTTCCCTCCTGTTGCTTGAATTACCGTTGTTGATTCAAAGTCACACACAGCAGAGGAGTGAGTGGTGATGAAACATTGCTTCAAAAATTCGAATTCAAACAGGATATTATTGTTAAATATGCATACATATATTCTGCTGCCTGGGTAAACAGATCATATGCAAGAAATGACAGATAGATAGGAATACACAAAATATCTGTGCAACTTTCACCTGCAGGCCCTCCAAAATCAAAGAAACTCCATACAGCTTACCTTGCGTTTCCTTCTAGATTTTGGCACAACCTTTTCTGCTGGTGGATCAGCACTATTATTCTGCTGAAGGCTGGCTTCTTCTTTTGCTCCAGTGCTCATTGCTAGTGGCTTCTCTGGTAAATGCTCTGGAATTCTGGACAAAAGAGTCAAATCAATTTTGACCCACAGTGATTTTACCTCATCACTGTCTTTCAGAGGAGACAGGAGCTCATTCCTGCCAAAAGGAACCAGAGTATAAAACTGTTCCTCCAGCTCCTTTGCTATATCATTACTAGTCCTGGCATTAATGGAGCGAAAGGCACTGCAGCTGCTGTTGGTTTTGTTGGTGTTACTGCTCACACAATCCTTCAACCTCTGGTCACCCCCAGCTGAAGCAGAGGCCAGAGTTTGAGATTTGGGCAGAAGATATTCCTCTTGTTCAGATTCTGAGTCTGACTCTGAGGAAGATGATGAAGATGAAGACTCTGTCTCGATAAATTCCTTGGATTTGGGTGCAGTTTTGCTTGGCCCTCTGGTACGTCTCTTTTCACATGCAGTAGCAGAGCGGGGCTCTTTTCTGTGCCCAGTTCTGTTGCTGCTGGGCCTGGCTTTAGGTTGTTCACAGATGTTATTTTCCAAAAATACATGGCTCAAGGCGAGATCCTCAGATGTATGGCAGTTCAAGGCATCCCCACCAGAGGTCCTCTCTGTTCTTCTTGGCTGTTTTTTACAAGTCAGCCTTCTCTGAGCACCGCTGTCGCCAGAAACAGCAACGGCCGTAGGAGGTGATTTCTGCTTCCCTCCTTTATTTCCTGGTGCTTTATTAGCAGTTCTAGGCCTCAGCTCCTCTTTGCTGGGGTTCTTAATGTCCTTGTCTTTAAGGTCAGTTTGGCAAATAGCTGGTCTTTTCTCACACTCCTGTCCTTCATCCTTTATCCTGCTGGAATAGTGATTGCTCTCCGGTCTATGGTTATCATTTTGGTTAAGAATAGGTGTTTTGTGAGGATTAACTTTATTTAGCCATTTGTCCAGCTGCCACTTGTTTGATGATGGCTGCTCAGGCTGAAAGCAAATCAAACAAAATAGTATTTAATAAATTTCCAGCTGTGGGACACCAGTCTGTATTTTTATAGGTTCTCTGTATGTTCAGAGTGGAAATCACTAAATCACAGGGCTTGTACTGTGTTTTTTAAACTGTGGCTACGCTGTTCTCATTGGGAAAGCTAAGCATTCAGCTTCTGGAATTAACCCTTCACCTGTTACCTTGGGCTATGAGTGAAGCATGTCCATTAGGGTAGTGGAATCAAAGATAAAAAAAAGAATGATGCAAAAGGTGAAAAAGACAGTTGTGTACTTAGTGCTATATTTCAGTTTACTATATTTATTAGGGTACCCAGTCATGGAGTTGAATAATATTCCTCTGCTGTTAACAGGGGCACTGACTTTAGGAACAGAATGGAATCACTAAAGTGCAGGCTGTCAGAGACTGGGTGTGCTGCAGAAGTGATATTTTCAGTTCTGAATGAGTTTGGGAAGGAGGACAGCTACAATGATTCATACTTCTTAAAAGGTGATTCATGCAGTGCTATTGACATCCACTGCACTGGGATATGCTTCCAAATAAAAGAAAATATTAGGGTGATAGAAAGACAGAAAAAAGGGGTAAAATTAATGCTACAGGATGAAGAATAGGGAAGAAGAAAGTGTGACGTATTTGGTGACTTATAAGATTGTTAGTAAAGACAAGAATATTGAGATACTACAAATTGCATTATTTAGCTAACTCTATAGATACTGGTGTTTCTTCCCTGGTATAGAGACTCTATAATTATGCAATCGCATGCAAACATTTTGTTTGTGGAGATCTTGTCAGTTACTTGTTTTACATGTATTGTGTATCTGTTAATTTTTCTCCTCATTCATGTCTTAACATGATCAAATTTTCAGACTGCATCTAAAATACAATGGTGTTTGTACAGTGAAGAAGTGGGATAACAATTATTTCAAACACAGCTCTGGATAAGACAATGGTTTATCATATAATACCCAAGTATTTCTTAGTACTTCTTGTAATCAGCTGTGAAAGAAATGAAACAAGTAGTGGTGGAATAAGAATGCAAGGCAAAAAATGACACAATGGAGCAAAATAATACCTTCAATTATACTGCTAATGAAGATGAGCTTTGGATATGGTCTCACTTATATTTGAACTGTCTTTTGTGGCTGTAGTCTTAATAAGCTAAATTATGACCCCGCTGAAATGAACGGAAAAATCTCCCAAAGTCCTCAATAGCATAAAAATTTGCCTCAATATTCCATTAAATTTGAAAGGCATACTCATCGCCAGGCATGCTATGTAGCTGACATGAAAACAATCACTGGGCTAAATTCTGCCCTCAGTTATTTCATGAAGAATTTCACTCTTGGTATCTAATTTTTCTCATTAGTGAACATCCTATGGCAAGCAATCACAGGGCAATATCGTGCCAACCTTTTCCTATCCTGTTGATGTTCTACTCAATCTCCTGAATGCCCCAGGTCTCCGAAAATGTTATATGTGGCTGCACCCTCCTCCAGTTTCAGATATTTTCATTCTCCAAAACACTGCTTCTCATAATTCGTACATCAGGGACAAAATTACAACATCAAAAAACAACGACAAACAGCTGAGTGACATAATTTTACAACATGGTGCTTCCCACTAGTGGCACTTCCACTGTCTACCACGTTGCCACCAATGTACATGCTCACTAAAAAGTAGTGCCTCAGGCAAAAGCCCTCCAGTACAAACTGTATTGCCCACTCTCCCAATTTTATCATGTCTCATGATATTTGGTACTTTTCTGAAAGCCCCAGCTCCTGGAGTCATTGGTTAGATGAGTATCCCAGCTTTTATTAGAACTCATGGTTCTGGAGAAAAGCTTGAAAATGTGAACCCTAAAAACAAACGGTAAATCAAAAGAATCCAAATAAAAATCCCTCGTGATTTTTAAGCCAATCTAATGATTCTGTCAGGGCTTGACATGATTTTTGAATGCTTGCAATGCTACACCAGTGAAGTCGATATACAGTTGGAATCCATTTGTTCAATTACTGTATCCAACTGTAAAGCTTTGCAGTTAAAAAATCATATATCAGAACCTGTTTTCCCTCTGGCAGACTGTTTTGCAATGGAATGTAATCATGATTGGTAGGGTGAAATTGGTAAAAATGTTTGCAAAAATTCACTGGAAACTTTTAATCAATTCATGTTGTACCCCCAGAAATTTCAATGATTTGGGGAGACGAACTTGGACCACACCTGATCCACTAGACAACAGAGACTCCTGAGCAAACTATAAGGTACTCAACTTATATCACCTCTGTCTCCCACTTTGGCCAGCCTTAATCAGTGCAATATGCTGCTTTTTTTTAGAAAGGTGTACTTCTCCCACCGCACTGGGGAGTTTTCAATTGTGTGAAACCTGCGATGACCTGGATGACCAGGTTCAGCAGAAACACTCTGCCTAAGTCCAGGTGGATCAAAGTCGCTACCTCATGAAGAATGATTGACAACTGCATGACAACCAAGATCAGATGAATGAAGAAGAGGAGAGGTCCGTGTCTGTAGCATTTAAAGGGCCTGTAGGCATTGCACCACAAACCTTTCCTACTTTAAATTACTTATTCCTCTGCTAGGCTCCTTTTGAGAAACCAGAAGAATTTGGCACACCTGCTCAGAAATTCTGTGTCTCTAAAACTCAGATCTAGTAGAGGCTACAAAGAACAGTCAGAGGCACAAGGGCCATAGATCCAGCAGAAGCCTCCAATGCACATTCTCCAGAAGAGACTGTGGGGGGACCAAGCTCTGAGAGAACTATGGTGTCCCCCACACTTACTACTGGAAACAGGGACTTAATGGATTGGCTGCATAGTAGACCCTATGTAGCATTCTTTTCATATAAGAAGCGAAGTCACTCTGTGTTCCTATTTATTATTTACATTATCATACTGCTTCTCTAGAAGCCCATGTTGAGATCAGAGGTCCCCTTATGCTAGGCAATGTACATACACATAATGAGAGATGGTCCCCACCCTATTGAGTTTTGCCATTGACTTCAATGGGGTCAGGGTTTCAGCCCTCAAACCTGAGAGAGTTTGCCCAACAAAGTCAGGTGTAGAAGCTAAAACCATTGAATCCCGTTACCAAAAGTAAAGGACATGTCCAAAGTTAGTTTGGTGGCAAAAATGACCTTTAACTCGCAGTATTCCAATCAGAAAATACAACTGGGACTTCTCCCACAGTCTGTAGAAGCTGAAAACTGTTTGAAAAACAAAACAGTCAAAAAGGAGAAAAGATGAAAAACAGTTAAATCTAACAGGGAAACAAATCTGGAGAAGAGACAGGTGCCTAATGACCATTTAGTCAATCTATCTAGCTATATACACTATTTTTATTTACTTGTTTACCGTATAAAGACTACGTGTATGCTATGAGCTAGGGGTGTGATTCCCAGCTTGTGTACACATACTGGCACTAGCTCACTAAGAGCTAGTGTGACTTTGAGGTGTGTTGCTCATGTCCATTCCATGCTAGGTGTGTGTGCGCTGTGTGCATAGTTGATGGAGATTTTTCCCTCTGTGGTTTCTGTTGGACCAGAGCGAGCACTCTCTGGAGCCGCATGCATATGTGCTGGTATAAGGGGGCCCCACCAGCCCTGTGACCCCTCAGTTCCTTCCTGCTGGTAACTTTAACAGCAGGGTAGGAAGGAAGGTCATGAAATGGACACAAGTAGCACATCTCAAAAAACAACAGTTATGGAAGGTTAGTACCTGTTTTTTCTTCTTTTGCTTGCTCATGTCTATTCCATGCGATTCATAAGCAACACCCCCGGAGATGGCCCGAAGTTCATGCACATGTTGATTGCAAGACTTCTGTCCTGAAACTGGCATTGTCATGGGTCTATTGGGTGATGGCGTAGTGGGACACGAAAGTATGAATCGACGACCATGTTGCAGCTCTGCAGATGTCCTGGATTGGTACCTGCGCGAGGAATGCTGCTGACAAAGCTTGGCTCTTGTGGAATGAGAGGTCACAATGGCCAGAGATGGAACCTTCGCCTGCTTGTAGCAAGCCTGAATACAGATTCTTTAGGATGATACAGATTGTCCTCTCATCCTTTCTGCTATTGGTACAAATTGCTGTGTGGATTTACGGAAAGGCCTAGTTCTTTTGATATAAAAGGCAAGAGCCTGCCTAACATCCAATGTATAAAGCCAATGTTCCTCAGTGGCCCTGTGAGGTTTTGGAAAGAAGACCAGTAGGAAGATGTCCTGGTTGTTATGGGATTGTGACACCACTTTTGGTAGGAAGGCCTGATGGAGGGCGCAGCTGGGCCTTGTCATTGAAGAACTCCGAATAAGGGGATTCTGACTTAAGGGCTTTGGTCTCAGAAACCCTTCTGGCCGAGGTGATCGCAGCCAAGAAGGCGACCTTCCAAGACAGAATCAGCAGGAAGCATGATACTAATGGCTTGAAGGGGGGCCCCATGAGTTCCGACAGGACCAGGTTCAAGTCCCATGGGGAAATAGGTTTGCAAACATGAGCGTAAAGCCTTTCCAGCCCCTTAAGAAATGTGACCATCATCTCGTGAGAGAAGATCTGTCATTCATTAGAGGGTGGAAAGTTGAGATGGCTGCCAAGTAAACCTTAATAGATGAGAGAGCCAGACCTTGATGTTTTAGGTGGAGCAGACAGTCCAAGATGGGCTGCAGAGAATATCGGGATGGAGAGAGATTCCATTTGGAGGCCCAACAAATGAAATGTTTTCACTTGGTCAGGTAGATAGCTCTGGTGGAAGGCTTTCTACTAGCCTGCAAGACCTGATGAACCTGATCCGAGCAAGCCTGCTCTTCAGGTCCACCTGCGGAGGCCCCTCTCAAAGATGACACTGATCATTTCCGGGTGAAGAGACCATTCATGGTGAGAGGAAAAGACTCTGCTGAGGTGATCTCCATTGTTTCAGGCTCCTGGGAAGTGTGTCGCCTTAAGATGATTGGTGTGTTTCACAAAGAAGCCCACAGCTGGAGGGCTTCTTGGCACAAGGCCGAAGACCAAGCACCTCCTTTCTTGTTAGCGTAAAACATGAATGTGGTATTGTCTGTCATGACCTGTACTACTTTGCCTGAGATCTGGGGAAGGAACTCTTGGCAAGCTAAGCATACAGTCTTGACTTCCCTGATGTTTATAAGTAGGGAGAGGTCTGTCTTGGACCGGAGCCCTGAGTCCTGAGGCTGGCTCCCTGCCCTAGGTCAGACATATCGAAGACTAAGTCTACTGAAGTTTGAGGGGCAGCAAAGTGTACCCCCTTCATTACTGATCCTGGGTCATTCCATCAGGTCAAGGAAGCAAGTACCAGAGGTGGAACTGTGAGTACTGGTGTCTCCTTGGGGAATTGACTGGTGCTAGCCATGTCTGGGAGGGGGCTGAGGTACAGCCTTGCATGCTGCATCACATAAGTACATGCTGCCACGTGACCTAATAATCTGAGGCAGAGCTGAGCATTCGTTACTAGATGGATGATGACTTTGAATATCTAATCTGACACAGTCTGGAATTGAGCCTCTGGCACGCAGGCTCTGACTTGGATTGAGTCGAGCATTGACCCCATTAACTCTAGTCTCTGAACCAGGACCAGAGTTGACTTTTGCTTGTTTATCAGCAGACCCAATGCCTGGAAGATGTTGTGGACTATACTGATGTTGTACCATACCTGAGCCTGTGACTGACCTTTGATCAGCCAGTCGTTGAGATACAGGTAGACTTGCACACACCTTGGTGCCTGAAAAAGGCTGTTACAACCGCCATGCACTTTGTGAAAACCTGCAGGGCTGCCAATTGGCTGAAGGGAAGGGCAGTGAATTGGAAGTGGTGATGACCTACCACAAACTTGAGAAATCTTTTGTGGCCATGGAAGATAGAAATGTGAAAGTATGCATCCTTTAAATTGAGGGTGGCGTTACCAGTCTCCTGGATCCAGGGAGGAAATGATGGAGGCCAGGGAGACCATGTGGAACCTTAGCTTCTTGACATATTTGTTGAGGCGACACAGGTCCAGGATGGGCTGGAGCCCCCTTTGGCTTTTGGGACTAGGAAATACTGGGAGTAAAACCCCTTCCCTCTCTAGTCTTAAGGAACTTCCTCTGCAGCCCTCATACATAGGAAGGATTGCACCTTCTGGATGAGGAGTTGCTTTAAAGAAGGATCTGTGAAGAGAGATGGGGATTGAGGATGGGAAGGACGGGTGGGTAGAAACTGAAGAAACTGTCACTGTACTCAGGATCCAACAGTTCAATGTTATGGATGCCCCTGCTAGGCCAAAGAGCAACAGATGGTCCAAATATAAAGGGGGGAGGGAGGGAATCTGAGATGGTGATCAGTACAGTGCTCTCAGGCAACCTTCAGAAGGCCTGCTTGGGCCCATCGGAGAGGCTGAGATGGATGGAGAGGCTGGTGCTGTTTGTAACCTATCCCCTTTCTCTTGTAGGGCTCTTGTCTAAGAGGCACAGAGAACTGAGGAGGCTATTGGGCCCTGAAGTGCTTCCTGGCAGCTCATGGGGTATAAAGACTCAAGGAACGCAGAGTGTCCTTTGAATCCTTCAGGCTGGGCAGTCTCGTGTCCCGTCTGCTCTGAAAAAACAGAGGAGACGTCAAAGAGGAGGTTCTGGACAGACTGTTAGACCTCTTGCGGGAGGCCAGAGGACTGGATCCAAGAACAATGTCTCTTGGTGACTGTTGAAGCTATTGTTCTGGCTGCTAAGTCAGCAGCATCCAAAGCTGCCTGGAGAGAGATCTTGGTCACATTCTAGGAAGGTTGCAAACTCCTGTCTCGCCTCTTGTGGCACAGAGTCTTTAAATTTAGACAAAACTGTGTCTCCCAAGCAATGCTTGCTGGTTGGAGATAGTAGCTGGAGTAACCTATCGAATAAACTTTCCTCCTGAAAACATCTAGTCTCTTTACATCATTATTCTTTGCAGGAGCGCTTGACTGTCCCTATCTTGCTCATTTACTGTGGCGACCACCAGAGACCCTTTGGGGGAAGGGATGTGAGTACAGGTATTCAAACCTGCTCACTGGTACACAGTACTTTTCTCTGCCCTCTTTGAGGTGAGGGGCAGAGAACAATGCATTTGCCATAGGGCCTTGATGGGTCCCATCAATGTCTCATTGATGGGCAAGACCACCTTGGAGGGAACTGCTGCAGCCAGGATGTCAGTCAGGATGTGTGCTGACTCCTTGAGCCAGGTTTGCCACAACCCACTTCAGAATGTCCTGATGGGCCCTGAAGTCGTTCTGTGGAAGTAGGTTACTGGGTCCTGCAACAGCCTCATCTGGGGCTGGAGGATGGGCTCCTTCCTCTTTCTCTGCCAAGTCCTGGGCATCAGTACTAGGGTCAGTACTGTAGTTGGGATCTGAGTAGAATGGGGTGGCAGCCTGCCTCCCAAAAGCTACTGAGAAGGAGTGGGTGGAGGAGCCCGGGGGAAACCCTCTGTATCGGCCAGTGCCCCACTGGTCAGGTGCGGGCTGGTGGCCCAGTGCCAAACTCCGGTGGCGCACAGACTGTGTAGCAGTGGTGTGCCCTGGGTGGAGCAACAACTTCTCCCTTGGATTCCAAAGAAGAGTCATGCCTTGGGGATCATGGTGGAGCTGTCCCAATTTCTGCCTCCACGTGGTGCCAGAGTTCCGGGGACCAGCGATGAGTTGGTGACCACTGTACCAGAACCGTGGCTAGTTTGCCCCTAAAGGGAGCTGGGAAGGTACCTGACACTCTCTGTGCTGGGTAGGGGCCTGATGCTCCCTGTTCCCTTCTGGCTCCAGTTGTCTAGGCTGTCTGCCCTCTCAGCATTGGTGGGACCAGAAGGGAGAAGAGGTTCTTTGCCTCTTGGAAGGCCTCTGGGGTCGAGGGGACCGTCAGACCGCTGGTACCACGGCTGCTTCCGGGAGTGGGCGGAAGGTCCGGCACTGGACTCAATGCCCTAGATGGAGTCAGCGGTGCCATCACTGGCTTGGGGAAGGAAGAGTGGCCCAACATGGATCTCACTGTACTGGCCTCTCCCCCTTTGTCACTCTTCTGAACCAGCAAGCGCCCTCTCTCTGCGTGCTGCTTTTCGTGCTTCTTCCTCAGCATTGGAGATGGTGGCAGTGACAGGAAGAGCCGGGTATTGGGGGCAGCAGTAAGGGACATTTGGTCTTCACAGCTTTTCCAGGTGACTGGGCCTTGTTCAGTACAAAGCAGGACAGAGAAATCCGTCTCTTTTGTGTTGTCAGTAGGGGCAGCTGTGGTGCAGCAGCCACTCTGTCTCTGTCCTATGTAGCTGCTTCTTTACTTTCCCTCCAGCAGCTCATCTTCCAACCCATGCTTCATTGTAATAGATTATGTGACAATGAGGTAAAGAATCACAGAAAGAGTCACATTTTCTTCTAACACTGAACAAGGAATGTTAGTAGAACTGTATTATTCCTAATGCTACTGCAAACCTCCTCAGCCCTATTCCTACTTACAGATATAAAAACGCAGGATACATAGGCTCAGACTGGACAGTAGGAATCAAAGGAGGCTCAGAAGGGAGGCTTCCTGAACAACCTCTTCCCCTGCTTAAATTTCCAGTGACTGGGGAGGAGTGAAAAACAGTGAATATTCTCCAAGCAGTGAGTAGAGTAGTATGTAAGGGGGAAAATCTATGGGGGAGGAGAAGCAGCCACTGAAAGTGAATGCCTAGGGAAGGCAGGAAAAGCCACCCGGGGGTGGGGATGAGAAGTCTTGTGGGAGGGCCGAAGTGATGACTGAATTCTAGCAGCTTAGAGCCTCTACTAGATGGCACTAAGGAATCTTGCCCTTCCAACCCCAAAACAGACAACCAGCCAATTAAAATGGTCTCGCCTGCACCACATGCACACCAATCTATTACTCCTGCAGTCTCCTAACCAATTCCTTCCTTACAGAGACCCCCAAACTAAATTACTTGAGGAAAGCACAACAGTGCCAGACTCTTAGGATTTGTAGAGTAGGAAGTCTAGCCCCTTCAGGGGACCTCAGATCCACTTACCCCTCACCACTGCAAACCCATATTGTCATTGGGATGGGCAGACTTCACTCAAGGATGCCCCATATAGCATCAGTCTTTCAAAGAGGCACATGAAGTCAACCCCTCTATCAGCCCCTTCATGACCTCAGTAGACAAAGAGGATAACAGCCTCAAGTGCTTGATGATGAGTGCAAGTTTGGCAGTTAACAAAACTAGCACCACTCACAGTTTGATATTGAATGAGACATCTGAACTGACCTGCATCACTGAGATCTGATGCTATTCTAGCTCAGCTACTAACCTCAGTTTAATCAGTACACAAAGATCCCAAAATGAACTAGAAAATAAAAGAGGAGGTGGAGCAGAAATCCTCTTTTCCTCTAAACGCAGATGCAGAAGATGCCTTATCCTAGAAATAAAAACCTTTGAATACATGCCAATAATCTTTGAGGTGAGGGACAAAAATGAATCTAAGGCTACTTGTAGGCTACAGATCTCCTCCATATGCAATCCCTATCATCTTCCCATAAGAACTAATAGACCTGATGCCCAGCATAGTGCTGGAACCCACAAGTTCATCGTTCTTGGAGATATCATTTCTACGTACACATTGACAAAGACACGTTAGCAACTGATATTTTGTCCTATAGAAAAATCAAAGGTTTCACGTAGGCAGTCTCTGGACGTGCACACACAGACCAGCAAACATTGGACCTGATATAGCAGTGGACATTGAGGACATTGCAAAAGTCCTGCTCTGCTGGATCAACCCTCATCTAGTTCAGGTCAATGTCATCCCCTTCCCTAGCACTACTGCAGCCATGAAAAATATGAAAGCCTTAACAATTTTAGCTGCACTAGAAAGACAAACCACACACTATAATGACCAGGGGCCAACAATCTCGTACAACAATACAATCACCTGAGGACCATAATTATTGATACCTTCAATCCACATAGATGTAGCCCTCCAGGTTTTGAGTGGATGTGTGAAAAATACTTTGGGGGAGCCAGTTCCTCCAAGTTCACATGATCCTTGGTCCTGATTAACATCCTTTCTGCCCAGCATCATGAAAACTCTAACCTGACTCAGTCAATTAACTTTTCTCCCCTTATGATCTTTATCTGAAGAAAAGAGAATTTACTATTCTCAGTTCCATTTAGCACAGACACGGACTCAGACACACGTCCATTTTGGCTTGTGTTAGCTGTCTGCCATGCTCTCTTTTTCCTTCACACCAATTCCTTCCTCCCCAGTTTCAAATAGCAAGTCACCTGTCTTCCCTTGTTTCTTCCTCCTTTGCCCCCTGTTGATCTCTGACCCCCCTTCGCCTCTTCTTGCCCCTCCCTCCCAATTTGTACATTTGTTGAGACTTCACATAGAAGGAAAAGATGGAGGCATAAAAGCAGATGTTTAGGAGAAAAAGGATAGAATCTGTAGGGAAAGGATGAAACCTTGGGTGGAAGGAGACCAATGGGCAGAGAAGGAAACAGGACTGAAAAGAGAGGGAGATGGGGAAGGAGAGACAGGGAAAGTAGACAAAGAGGAATGAAAAGGGAAGCCTGGAGGAAGAGATTTAGGGAGAGGAAAGGAGAAAGGAAAAATTAACTGAAAGTGAACCTGAAAAATTCTGAGAGGCAGAGAGAAAACAAGAAAATTGTTGAAGAAAGAAAGAATAACAAAAAAAGGGAAACTTAGTACAGTATGTTGTTGGGATATTTGTATTTGCCTGATAGAAAATTTGGTGCCAAAATGTTATATAACGTATGTTTGATTTTTATAATAAGGGAATGCGATTCTTTAGGATGAGTAGAGTTTGTGAGACATGGTTGTCATGGTGTAGTTTTAAATGGTAAAGGGGAATTACCTGTCTGGGATTTATGTGTGTTACTATCTTGATGCTGGATTTTTTAATCCTTTTACATATATTTGTGTGTGTGTGGTGGTGGTGGGGAATATGTAAGGATATTTGCAGCCTTAAATTTAAGGTACACAGAATCACAGAAATGTAGGGTTGGAAGGTACCTTAACAGGTTATCTAGTCAAACCTCCTGCAGTGAAGCAGGACCAAGTATACCTAGACCATTCCTAACTGATGTTTGTCTAACCTGTTCTTAAAAATCTCCAGTGGTGGGGATTCCACAACTCCTTTGGAAGACTATTCTAGTGTTTAACTATCCTTATTAAAGTTAAAAAGCTTTTCCTAATAATTAATTAAATCTCCCTTATTGCAGATTAAGACAATTACTTCTTGTCCTACTTTTAGTGGACATGGAGAACAATTGATTGCAGTCCTCTTTATAACAGCCCTGAGCATGGTTAAAGACGGTTATCAGATCCCTTCCCACCACATTCTTCTTTTCTCAGGACAAAACACATGCCCTGTTTTTTTAGCTTTGCCTCAGGTTTTCTAAACCTTTTATCAGTTTTTTTTGTTTTTTTGTTTTCTCTGGATTCTCTCCGGTTTGTAAACATCTTTCCTAAAGTGTGATGGGAGCCCACCAGTGCCGAGTAGAGAGAGACAATTACTACTGTGTCTTACAAACTATACTCCAGTTAATATATACTCCAGAATTATATTAGCCTTTTTTGCAACTGCATCAAACTGTTGACTCATATTCAATTTGTGAACTACTGCAGCCCAGACATACCTTTCAGTAGTACTACTGACGAGCCAGTTATTCCCCATTTTGTATTTGTGCATTTAATTTTTTCTTTCTAAGTTTAGTGCTTTGCATTTATCTTATTGAATCTCATCTTGTTCATTTTACTCCAACTTGTCAAGGTCATTTTGAATTCTACTCCTGTTCTCCAAATTGCTTGGAACCCTCCCAGCTTGGTGTCATCCAGAAATTTTATAAGCATACTCTTGACTTCATTATCTAAGTTATTAATGAAAATATTGAATAGGCCCAGGCCCAGGATAGTCCCCTGCAGGATCTTAATAGATACTTTCTCCCAGTTTGACTGTGTACCTTTAATAACTATTCTCTGAGTTCAGTCTCTCAATCAGTTATGTATCAATTCACTTTATAGTAATTTAACCTAGACAACATTTCCCTAGTTTGCTTATTAGAATGTCATGTGGGACTGTGTTAAAAGCCTTACTAAAATCAAGATACATCACATCTACAGCTTTTTCCCCATACACTAGGCCAAAAACCCTGCCAAAGAAGGAAATTAAGTTGGTTTGGTATGATTTGTTCTTGACAAATCCATACTGGCTGTTACTTATTACCCTATTATCCTCCAGGTGATTCCAAACTGATTGTTTAATACTTTGTTGCAATATCAAAGTTGGGATCACCAGTCTATAATTGCCTGGGTCCTCTTTGCTCCTCTTTTTAAAGATAGGTCCTATATTTGCCCTTTTCCAGTCATCTGAGAACTAATCTGTCCTCCAAGATTTCTCTAAGACAATTGCTAATGGTTCCGAGATTGCTTCATCTAGCTCCTTAAATACCCTAAAGTGAATTTCGTCAGGCCCTGCTGACTTGAACACATATCAATTGTATAAATATTCTTTAACCTGTTCTTTCCCTGTTCTGGCTCATGTTCCTTCCCCCTTGTTAATGTTAATTATGTTAAATATCTGGCCACAATTAACTTTTTTTTGAGAAGACTGAAGCAAACTAAACACCTCAACCTTCTTGACATAATCCATTATTAGCTTTCCTTCAGGTCATTAAAGAGCTCCTGATGAAGTCATATTGACCTCTTCCTAGTCTTTCTATCCTTCCCTTGCATCAGGGATTTGCTGTTGTGCCTTTCATATTGTCTCTTTGAAAACTACCAGCTCTCCCAAACTCCCTTTTCCCTTAGATCTTTTCCCATGGGATCTTAGCTACCAGTTCTCTGAGTTTGTTAAAGTCTGCTTTTTTGAAGCCCATTTTGCTGCTCTGACTCCTTCCTTTCCTTAGAATTGTGAAATCTATCACTTCATGATCACTTTCACCCAAACCGCCTTCAATCTTGAGATTTGCAATCAATTCCTCCCTGTTAGTCAAAATCAAGTCTAAAATGGCTGTCCCTATGGTTACTTCCTCTACCTGCTGAAAGAAGAATCTGTCCCGAATACAATGCAATAACGTATTGGACCTTTTGTGATTTTGTGCATTACTTTTCCAACAGATATCTGGGTAGTTAGAGTCCCCCATTACTACTAGGTCTTGTGTTTTGGATATGTCTGTTATTTGTTCTAGAAATGCCTCATCCACCTACTTCTCTTTATTTGGTGGTTTATAGTAGATCCTTACCATGTTTTTCCCCCTTTTATCTTCACACAGAGACTTTCAGCTGGTCTGCCGCTTGCCTCTGTTTGGACCTCAGAACAAGTGTATATATTTTTTATGTATAATGCAACACCTCCTCTTGTTTTTTCCCTCCCTGTCCCGTCGAGCTATATCCCTCTATACCAATCTTCCCATCATAAGATTTATCCCGCCAAGTCTCAATGATGCCAATTCCATCATAATTTATCATATGTACTAATACGTCCAGTTCTTGTTTGTTCCCCCTATTCCTTGCCTTTGTGCAGACATTTAATATGTTGAGAAGATTCCTCCACTGTTTTCCCTAATGTTGCTCTATGACCCCATTGCAATTTCTTATCTCCCCGCTTCCAGTGTCTAGCTCTCTGTTGATGTCCCTTTTTTATATCTACCTGCAGACTTTTTGTCACCTGCCCCCTTTGACCTACTTTAAGGCCCTTCTCACCAAGTTGGTGAGTTTAGTGGAATTGTTACGAAAAGCAAACCACCACACAGGCAAACTGCTTTTGACAGGGTTAGATTCACTCCAGTGCAATGGCTCACATAAGCACCACTTAAGCCAGCATTAAGGACTTAAGCATTGGCCAGAGCCTCAGACAGGGCCTCTGCCTTGCAACGCATTTGACCTATCTAGAATTTAAAATAAAATAAAATAAAATAAAATAAAAAGAGTTATTTATTTATTTATTTAGCATATCTTTTTGTGTCTGCTTTTGTTGAGAAATGTATTTCAGGATGACCCAGGGGCAAGGGATCCCTGGACCTCCCCCATTGCCCTTTATATTTTTTTGCCTCCCCACAGCCTCCCTATGTTCTCTTGGCTAGCTAAGGGTCCGAGTGAGTGTCATATCTCAGCTGCCACCCTGAATCGTAAAGAGCAGGAGTCCTTACCTCTGGGCTGGAGTAATGAGAGGGCTTGCTGCCGTCACTCTCACTGGAACTGCTTTCACTCTCTGAATCAGATTCTGAACTGCTCTCGGATTCACTGGAGCTGCTGCTGCTTAGCCTCTTGCTGGAGAGTCCTGAGGTTTTGCCATTGGGCTGCTGCACAACAGTGCTGCCAGCCCCACGCACAACCCACCGAGGGGGAAAGAAAAACAAACAAACATAAAACAAACAAAAATCATTTCCACTTGCTGCTATTTTTAGGGGGCACAATTCCCAGCTGTTTGAATATTTGCAGCCAGGGCTTTGCTATTTTTTAAAAACAATTGGGTTGAAAATGACTTCCTTTTAGTGGGAAAAAAAATCCAAGTTGAATGCTAGTTCCATACTAATATGCCCTTAGCATCTCTTCCTTCTATGACAGAGAACCACAGTTTCATTTCCGGTTGCCTTTTCTGTATTTAACAGAAGTTTTAGAGTACATCTCAAAGTCAGACAGTTCAAAAATACCAAATTTTAGAAAAGCTGGAACATAGAAAACAGTCTCAAAATGTCTACTGAATACTCATTACCACAGAGGGGAAAGCAGCAAGATGGTAAAGATTAACAGTTAGTAACTGGGACGTACTGCATAATTCTGGTCCCTGGTCAACTAAAAAAAACCTCATAGAGTAACTTCTCTTCAAAGCTTCCTGCTGATACCATTCTTTAGAATTCTTTCCATGTTAAATAGATATGAATTTGTTAGCTATATACTCTATCTTTACATAGAACTCCGCTAGATCTAGGGCTCTGATCCTGCAAACATTTAAGTACATGTTTAAACACAGAAGCAGTCAATAGGACTACTTAAAAATTCTTAAAAGTTAAGCACATCCATAAGTGTTGGCAGGATTGGGCCGTTAATTATGCACCCACAGACAACAGAAAAATATATTCTTTCCACAGGTAACTAAATGACCACACATATTAAAGTATCACACAATCATAAACATTTGAGACAGAAATGACCAGTTAAGTCATCCAATCCATTCCTCAGGCAATAGAAGCTTCCCTACAGCATGTTTTCTGGTGATTTGTCCAGCCTGGTTTTAAGTGACTCATGTGAATGGAGCTTTCATCTCTCTCCTGTACTCTGCAGTCTAACAGAGCTCACTGCTATAAGTTTTTCCTACTATTCAGTCTAAATTTGTCATCTTAACTTATAGCTGATGTTTATTATTGCATCTCATTACTCATAGTTAAGGATACGATTCTGTCACGGAGGTCTGTGACTTTCTGGGACCTCCATGACTTCTTTTGGTGCAGGGCTAGCCCAGTTGCTAGCCACAGGGTTTCCAGAGTAATGATCCACAGGCACTGGGGCCACCAGAGTAGCCACCCCTGGGCTGCCGGAGCAGCAGTCCCGAGTCACTGGAGCAGTGATTGGGGTTGGGTCAGTGCCCTGGGACTGGAGCAGCAGCAGCACTGGGGCAGCTGTCAGCAGTTGGCCCGGCAGCACTCTGACTGTTAGTCCCACTCTCCCCTAGGGCATTTTTAGTAAAAGTCAGGAACAAGTAACAATACCCATGACAGAATTTTAACCTTACTCATAGTGACCACCCTAAATTACTTCCCTCCTCTTCAGATATTTGCAGACTGTCATTCTGTCCCCTTGCAGCCATATCTCAGCCACGCTATTCATATTTAACTACTCTGTTCTTTCCACATAAGTCAATACCTCCAGGTACTGGATCATTTTTATGGCTCTTTTCTGAACTCCTTCCAATTTGTCTGCATCTTTCTGATAATGGGATGCTGAAAACTGAACACAATATTACTGTTGTGTTCTAATCACAGCTGTGTGAAAAGGGACCATTTCCTTGTTGTTGTTCCTTAATGCACTCCTTCTGCATAAACCTAAACTACACTGACTTTTTGGCTGCAATATATTTCAAATTCATGTAGTTTGCTGCCCATTAATACTCTTAGAGCTCTTTCAGCATAACTGCTTCCAGGATTCTCTCACTGAATGGATTATTTCCCTCTGCACATATTAGCTTGCATTTTTTCAAACTGAACCTCATTTTGTTATTTACTGCCCACGTTTCCAGGTGCCTTAGATTTATTTCTCTGCCCTCACTGGTGTCTGCAAGCAGCTCCTAATTTAGTATCAAATGCAAACTGAATTGAGTGGCTGTTCACTTCCTCTTCCAGATAATTAATAAGGATGTTAAATGAGCCCAAGCCAGATACCCTTGTACCCCAATAATCATATTCTTTCAGTTCAGAAGACCCGTGTTTATCATTACCCTTACTTACATCCTTCAGTCCATATCTGATCCACATCACAGTGTCCTTATCCAAGCTAATGTAAATTAATTTTGAGAGAGATTTTGTCTCAAATAATTAATTACAATTCAAATATATTACATCTACTGCTTTCTTTCCATTGACTAACTCCATCCAGAAAGCAAGTATCTGACACCTGACCCAAGCTTTTTGAGACAAGAAATTTATGGGTAAGATTCTTTCTTAAATTGAGATCCACTCAGTGTAGGAAAGAGGAAAGGCAGTCACAGAACCAGTCATAGCTCCCTGATTCTCTGCTCTGGGAGTTCCTGGCCCCATCCTCAACAGACTCTTCTAACTTATACCAGTGGTTAAAGGTTCAAAAGGGACCATCTGCCTGAACTGGCGCAGCAGCACTCTACCCATGTTCCCTCCCACCACAAATATGTACCTTTCCTGCCTCTTGGCATGTCCCTTTACCAAGGACCAGGCATAGGAGCTGGTTCCATTGGTTTTATGATAGCAGAGCGCTTCCTGCACTGGGAGAATTCTCATCTCAGTATCTAGCCCCTTCATACTGCTTCAGGCAGAAAGGAACCAGACCACATAAGAAATCTGGCCCTGTGTGTATTGATTAAAACAATAAATAAAATATACTGAATGAAGAGGGAGCACTGGAATTTATTTACATTTGCTAAGGAATTCCAGTCAGGGATTCACTTTCAGAGGCAGAAATTTTATACTAACAGAGGCCCAGGTTCTCTGGTGAGATAGCCTGGTGCAGCAGAGACTAGTAAAGGAAAGTATGCAATCCCTTTTCCTGTGGTAAGGTGTTTTTTATCATGTCCAAACATTAACTGTACCCAGACACAGTGAATGCCTTTAAAAACTCACCAGTTGTTGCTTTTATTGTTATTTGCAATATCTCCTTGTTTAATTGATTAAATATAGTAAACATAAGATTTTCAGGGCACCCATTTGTACAGCAGTGATAAGAGACACATAGATACTTGAAATAATAATGGGAAAATCGTTGAAAATGATTGGTAAAGGACGCCTGAAGTTTGCTCAGTACTTTGGGACCAACCAATAGTGTGTCCTTGTGAAGGTCCAGTAAATCAGATTGGAGCGACTCACTTTATTTACTTATAGTAATAGATTCTAGTTATTGTCTTGCTAGTGAAATGGTGAGAATAAAGTAAGTCACACTGTGACAATTCTTTCAGGAAATGTGAAAAGACAAGTTGTTTTTCTGATGGTGTAGTTAAAGGAGCCAGTGTTCTGAGACTGTCCTACTTCAATAGATTCTTAGTCCGTCTCTTAAAGTCATTGTCAGTGTCTGTTTGACAAGCTTCTTCAACATCACAGAACATCTGCACATTTATGTCCTGCCTCTGGTGGTTGTGGTTTTAATTTCTAGCCCATCATTTTTGTTTGGCATTGATTAAAGTAGTCAGAATTTCTAGACAGGGGATGAGGATAAAAAACAGTCATATTTCTTTCTTGTTGTGACATGAAATGCTTTTTCTAGGCTGCTGAATAGAAATCATTACTACAGTCATACATATAACTCTTGTACTCTTCATAAACATCTGGAAATCTATATTTGCAGCTCTAATTGTAGCCAATATACTAAAAAAAGTAACCACCACAAATGTTCTCCTATTTTCAACTGATATTATAATTTCCAATTCCCTCTACTATCTCCACGACTGTGAATACACCATATTTTTTAAAAGTGCTCTTTGGACTTTGGTGGCTCAGTGTGAAAACACTTGCATGTTTCTTTTTGCTTTCTTTTTAAAAACCATCAACCATGGATTTGGATCAATGACTGCTATTTTGAACCTCTCTTGCTTAAGCATGCTAGACTATGCAGTCAAAATAAAACAGAGACTCGCACTTTAATCCTTGTGGCAAATAACATGCATACAAGTATCTGGATTTATGTCTCAGAGTAAATTATTGCATGTTGGAAATCGTATTTTTATATTAAGTCACTAAACAAAAATACAGATAGTGACTACCCTTAAAAAGCCTTACAACCAGAATACCCTTTCTGTCTGACCTCAGAGAGGAAGACATTACTATACAGAGATCGCCAGAAGCTCAGTAGATACTCAGGCTGTGTCTACACTATGAGCTAGGGGTGTGATTCCCAGATCAAGTAGACATACTTGCACTAGCTCTCATCTGAGCTAGCATGCTAAAAATAGTAGTGTAGCAGTGGTAGCACAGGCTGTGGCTGGCAGCCCGAAATGCATACCCAAAGGGGTCAGGCAGGCTTGTGTTCAAAGCAGCTAGCACAGTTCTGCTGCCACTGCTGCTTGTGCTACTGTGGCTACCCTACTATTTTTAGTGCACTAACTCGGATGAGAGCTGGCATGAATATGTCTGTGTGAGCTGGGAATCTCACCTATCTCTCATAGCATAGATGTAGCCTTAAATGTAAAAATAAAATCTTAAAACTACTTCACACCAATGAATAGGCAGTGCTGACAACCACACAGCACTTACCATTAATAAGAGTCATGCCGCTATATTCTGCATCAGCCAGACGTGACTCTTAGACAGCATAATATAGAATGCATTGCTGTAATCCAACCTCAGTGTTACAAAGACATGCATTATAGATATCAGGTCAGAGTGCAAGATAAAGATCTGGCAACTTTATTAGATGGATTAAAAGCTCTGGGTTCTGTTGATCCTCTAGAGACTGTTTCACCAGAGTGTTGCATTTTGGTAGCATTTTACCCTGACTTTGAAGAGCTACAAATGATAACCAAGACTGCAAGGTAGTGGAGAATCAGGCCCCTCAACTTCATTGCTAGACCTTGAACAAGGACCACACCAAGGCTACATGACAGACTGAGCCTCTGAAAGATCTTCCCATCAAAGACTGGGAAAGCTAAGAAAATCTCCACTCTTCATACTTTTAAACCCAACATATCTGCATAATTTCACTTTGCAAAGGTTTAATCTTATCCAGATTTTTGCTTGCAACTTGCTATCTTGCTCATTAACGCAGTCCGTTTGACATTGCATGGTATATTGATTTCCATGTCTGGAAATTGAAAAAATATAACTGGTGTCATCTGCATAGCAGTGATAATCTAAACTATTCTTCTAAATCTAGACTCTAAAATACCATATACAAAGCAGCATGAAAAGCATCAGAGACAGAGCAGAACCATGGGAAACTCCACTAGTGTTTCAGCCAGTAGATGCTACCATGATGAGTGCCAGAGAAATGGCTGTACAAAAAAAAATAGAAATAAATACATGAAAAGTGACAAGTAAAATTCTCAAGAGAATTCTCCCAGTGCAACTAACTAATGAGACTAACCAACGGGGTATGACCAAGATGCAGTTTATTACATATTGTCGTAATACTGTAATAAAACTGTCATCACCAACTTGTTCTTCAGCTAGTTCAACAGGGTCTGATAAGCCAACATGCCAAAGGATGTTGATGGATCTTAAAACTCCAAGAAGGATAGGACATTTCAATCCATTATGGTTTACACATCATTAATGACTCTGATTGGGGCAGATTGCAATTTAGTTAACAGATCATTATCTTCAAGATTTGCCACCATGTTTTCTAGGATCTTGGCCAAACACTACAGGTAAGAAATCAGTCATGAATTTCACTGTATAACTGGATAGAGCAAAATCCTATTTAATGTTCAACACTGCCACACATTTAAACCAATGGTAGGCGATATGGCCAGCAAATGAGTGATAATTTGCTCTAATAAAAGAGGGAAAGCAGAAAGGGAGATAAGCAATGTCAGAGGGGGAAATTCTGGCCCACGTACATATTTAGGACAAAACAATGGAACAAGCAGTGGCAAGAGTTGCCACTGGTAAACAAATGACACTACTAGGGATCAAGTCAGTTTTGAGAAGTAAAATTGTTACCAGGAAAAGAAGTTGCTCTGGGTCTGAGAATGTCAAAGATGTGGGAAATAGCCTGGAGAAGGGAGTAAAGATACTTCAAATATTCCAAGGGTCTGGAAAACCTATTGCTGGCCTTGGAGAAGTTTAAAAATCAAGAAAAATATGCCAGACAAGAGTGGCTGTAAGAAAACAATATTTTGAAATAGAAGGCCAGATTCTCACCTAGTGCGAATTAACATAGCTCCACTGCTTTAAATTGTTACACCCTTTGCACCAGCTGAGGTTCTGGCCCAGAGTATGTAATAATGTTTCAGAGCCAGTGATAAAATATGTCTCTAACTTTAAAGGAACCCTATGGCTAGAGTCATTATTTTCCCCCCAGATACATGTTTCTATAGTAGCATTTTTCCCTGTCCTTAAAACTAACCTACCAGTTAGGACCATTACGGCACATGGTTTGTTTCATCTGCATGAGGAGCAAATTCTGCATGGTAGTTCTTCAAAGTACAAATTGACAGCTTTGTGCCAAAATTTGTATTGTTATCATTAATGCCTGGCACTACAAAGAGTGAGAGTGTCCCATGCACACAGTTGGGAATTCCTCAGTGCTGACAATTAGCAATGAATCACAGAGACAGGCAGCAATGGAAGTGCCCACTTCTTTCTAGCATCCACATGTATCTTTCAAATACCTTTCAGTATTTTTCTGTTTAAGACATGCTCATCACTTTGTACTTAAGGAGTAGGCCATTCCACTGCTGTAACATAATTTCTTGAAATATTGGTTCTAGAAGGAGCAGTGCTGGAATGTGAGCCTATCAGCATCTCTGATGGCTACTTTATTCAGTGTTCCCACCTGCAGATTGCCAAATATCTCCAGATTTTAATATATTAGAGACGGCTTTATGGTTAAAGCACAAAACTGAGAGTCATGAACCCTCTATTATATTTTCAGCTCTTCCATGGACTCTTCCAGAGTGACCCTGATCTGGTTAATTGATATATCTCTGCCTCAGTTTCATCATCTGCAAAATGGGGACAATAATATTTACCTTTCTTAGAGTGTATTATGAGGTTTAACTCACTGTTGTTTATAAAACATTTATATCCTCAGAAAGAAAGTAGTACAGAAATGCAATGTATTATTAATACATACTCGGCAAATTATCTACCTGCTGATACATGCTGTGGTAATTTTAATCACTGATTTTAGGTATTCATTTTCTGACTTTTAACAATGCCATCTGTTTGTTAAAAATTGTTTACTGAGGACAAAGTGGGTAGCCCTGCCATGGCTTTCCATTTGGGACTGAACAGACCTAATCACTTCCCTTTCTTCAGACAGAACTGTTCCCATGAGTCTATTAATATCTTTGGGAAACAGAGAAATGTTCTCATATTTCATTCATATAATGGATGAGATCTGAAATGGGAGTCATGATGAGTGAGAGTCCTGGAGGTTGTTTGGCTTGTCACAATATATAATGCTTCTGTAAAAGTACTGCATTAGCTTAGCAGTGCCACCTTGGCACAGTGCAGCTAATAAAGTACAGCTGCCAAGAACAGAGTTCAGAGGCTCCACCTACATTTTAACTCTGTCCTTGGGAGTTGGGAGTTCAATAGTTTGTGCTGACAAGACTGCACATTTTATCCAATAATGCAAACCTATGGTAAATCAGCTCTCCTGACACAATCAGGGTTGTGGCACGTGATGCTTGTAATTGCTAGAATATTAACTCCCCAAAATAACACATATTTTTTAAAAAATCTCTCAAACCCACCGAAAACAAGAAAATTCAGACTAACGTTTTTAGAGCCCTCATTTACGATGTGACTGTTATCGGAAGCAGCAGTGTGAAATGACAGCTCCCACCTTGAAATGACATTGTAAGAATTAGGAGAATACGGAAGAAACCCAGCCAAAATAAGTACCCTCTTGCCAAAAAGCAAAAAGAAAAAAAAAAATCAATAATGGCATCACTAGTATCAACAGTTCTATCCGAAGGAGCGTGTGCCTGGGTATGTGAGATGAAAGGGTGCTAAAAACCTGCAGTTGCGTTAACTTGGGATGAAGTGATTAGTCAGCAGGTTGACAGCTGTGCTAGGAGGCTAGTGCCAGATTCCAGTGTATGTTTTCCTCAGCTGCCAAGCGCTTGCTTGTCTCACCAGATAAATGGAGCATCAGCAGTGTTTTATTTGACCTGTTCACAAGAAAAATAAAGCAACTCTGACTTCCTCAGTGTGTTTGTCATTGACCTTGTATCAGTTGAATATGAGCAGCAAGATTCCCTAGTCCAGGAAAGTTAACTCTTTAGAGAACGGGCCTTCAAATGTCTTTTCAATGGTAAAAGCTATAAATACTGTAACATGAAAAGAAAAAAAAAAACTATATACAGTGTCTACATTTCATGGGCACCTCTCTGGATTAATGGCCCAAGGATTTACAATAGGCTTTGAAACCACACAGAGATACTCTATAAACTCCAGTTATCCTCCCTTTATCAGAGTAAATCCGGGACCCATTTCCAAAGAGACTGTTCTGAGGATGAAGGAGAATGGGTTGCATGTGAAAGAAGTTGTGAAGAAAAGTCAACAAAAATAACACAGTACTGCACACCTGCCCCCTGTGATTTGGGGATTTGATGGCTTTTGGGTTTTTTTCTCCTTCATCTGTTCGCTACAGGCTGTCTTTTCTCTTTCCCCCTCATTAATCTGCTCTTGTACACGGTTAGGAACCTTATATCTGGGAATCTGTCTGGAGTGGTATAGCCCAACCTCATATGCTGGGAGGCAAGCAGGCATGGGTCTTTGAATTAGAGATCTAAAACTGTAGCTAAGATATACTTTCCAAATCTTTGATGTGCTTTATGTGAGGATCCTCTTTCATTGTGGCTAATGTGCTATCATACCAAACATACTGCAGTAGCAACATTACTCAAAGTGCTCTTTTTTCCTCCCCAGCAAGCAGATAAGAAGGAATGTCCTGGCAGAGATCAGCTTTTTTGCTCATCACTTGTGTCGTCTCCTCACAAGGTCTCAGGTTAGAACACAGAATTTTCCCATCATCCATCAATAGTATTTTAAAGTACCTTCTAGCTTTATATTACTCTGTCCATTTTTGTTTTAGCCACTTGAGCTTCAAGCTGCCTGGCACCCAAAGAACAGGCAAAGTGGATTGGATTGAAAAAGTATGTCTGAAGCGACTGCATATAACGACCACTGTGTTTTTTCATGTTCTGGGCACAAAGGGGAGAGAGAGTGAAGAGGGTAAGTTAATCAGTTAATTTGCTATTCAGCTTCAACAATTTTACTGCATGTGAGAGCCAGAGTGTAACATATTTTTCCCCTCCCAATATCTCCTGGGCAGTGGGTGAGATACCTCGTTCCATCTTGCCGTGGGGGGGAAAAGACAATCACACCCATGAGCACTTGTAGGTATAAAGTGTCTAGTGCCTGTGATAGTGGTCAGTTGTATTTTTCATATTAAATAGTATTGAAGCTTTGGGCACTTTTCTACAGTTCTTGGAGACCATGCTGTAAAATAAAGAAGTTCTTCTGGACATTTGCTACTTTCAGACTCTGCATTCCATATGTTCCTCAAACCCACCTCCTAGATAACGAGGGCAGCCAGGTTGTACCCTTTAAGTTCATTCTAGTCCCACTAGAACAAGGAGCTGCACGTGCAATCCTCCATGCAATTCCCACCTCCCCCTTGAGTGTTACAAGTTCAGCTGCCCATCTGAGATCAGACTTCTAAGACTCACAGAAGAAGGTAAGCATGACTGGAGTCAGGTTATCTACTCCCACCGCCAGGCTCAAAGCCACTCTTGCACTTTGATGACTTGGCTGATCAGCCAGAGATGGAAGAAGAGGTGGCTCAGCTATGAGTAAAAGGGATTCAGGAGTGTCAGCGGAACTGAAAAGAAAAGGGCACAAGGCTGTAGATTCAGCAGGAAGAATGACGCGCAATAATAGAGATCCAAGTCCTTCCACCTAGAGGAAGTTTACTGTCCTGTTAGGGAGACATTATTTTAAAGAATATTCTTTTCTTAAAATCCTGGGCTCTCATATCTGGGACCCCAGGGGAAAAAAAAGGGAAGCAAGGTCCCTTCTCATAAGACAAGAACGAAATAAGGGAACTACACTAGGGTTCCCACTGGAGAGAAAGAAAGGCCCTACACTGGTTAAGGGAATGGTGAACAGTAATTTTCTAACAGAGATAAGAGAGACAGGGAGCCACAAGGGAGCTGCAGGGTGTTGTCTGAAGACAATAGCAACCTGGCTTTGTCAGCAAACAGGAGTGATTTCTATAGCAGGGGATATATCCTCTGGAAAAGGTCAGAGAACACTACTAAAAAGAACACCATTTAGTCAGGCAAGACTGTGGCAGACAAGGGAATAGCAATGGCCACACCTAGTGGTCAGATCCTGTTAGGATTTGGCCACTATGGAAGATACTGTACCATGGTGATAAATGTGGCATAAAACTTCAGATAGAGATACAGACTAGATAGCTAGGGAGCCTGAATTCTGAAGTGAAGAATCAAATCACCAGAAAAAGGGCCAAGTGGTATATAAACTAGATGCCAGCATAATGATGGCAAATGATGACAGAATGTGTTGCTCAGGGCTTTTTGTGCAACAAGAAGGTGAGCTAGACTCGGACAGCCCCTAGCTATCAACCCGAGCAAGTGTAATTTCAGCATGGGACTTTACAAGCGGCACGAGCATGTGGTGGGAGGAACAGTGACAGCAGGAAGTGGAAGCAGTAGGCATGAAATCTGGGCAAAACAGCAACGGGAACCAGAGAAATAATGAAGGAAGCAGGATCCAGAGAGCTGCTCATGGCAGAGACTGCATTATAGTTAATATAAGAGTACAAAACTGAGAGATGGATTACTGCCCATGTGGATACACTGAGACTTTGAAACCAGAGCTTCATGTACATTCTGAGCATTTACACTGAAGAATCATGATTGGACTATACTGTACTATTGACTATCTTGCTAAGATGCAGCGATCTCTAATCAAGTTCAAGAGTTTGAAAGTGAGAAAAGCTACTATTTCAGCTGCTCCCAATGATTATGTTTTATATTTCCACTTAAGATGTGAGTCCAGTTATAAAAATGAATTTGGGGAAATTAACTGCTATTCAGGAAAAGGATTAGAATGGAGTATTGTTCTTATGGACCTCCTGAAACTATGACTTGGATCTGCTCAAAGAAAATAGAACTCAGGTATTCCTTATTCAGCTGTGCTACTTGATTAAAAATGCAGATATTTTGAAAAGCCAAAGCTGAATTTTAAAAACGGTTTTTTGTTTTACATATAAGCAATGGGAACTGTATGACTACATATATGAAAAGTGTGTTATTTTTAACAAAGTTGGAAGTTTATACTGTCTAAAACAGTAAAATAAGAAACACCTTAAGAAATCAGATTTCATGTGTCCTTTGCTCTGAAGTGATTTATGATATTCATTTGCTAATAAAAAAATCACTTTCCCACTGTCTTAAAAACTTCCGTATAATTTATTTTGTTGCTTAAGTGTTAATGTCAATACAGGGATCCATTCAAGCTGTACTATAGGTAGGGACTCTCTCTCAATCACTTGCATCAACTGGGAAAAAATCAGTTGCAAGAATTTGAGCTCAATTTTGCATTTAGACTCATAGACTCATAGGTCAGAAGGGACCAATATGATCATCTAGTCTGACCTCCCGCACAAGGCAG